>LQNS02276925.1:9052923-9067467 GCA_001587735.2 Parhyale hawaiensis | reverse complement strand
AAGATAAAAGGCTGGCACATCAGCATAGCAGTCTTCGTAGTAAATACAAATCCCACAATTGGCGAAAACACACCACACAGCAGCTGAAATTTAACATGAAGCGTTGGTAGGCCTCTGATGATGATGGTATATATATATATATGTGGCCCCGCCCTAACGCTGGTAAATTTACAACACCCCCTCGTCGGTATCAATATCTCAAATGGCGAGATGACGGTCCAGTTGCCCTTTACAACTGCAAGTGAAGGAGGCGGCGAGGCCAACACTAGCAACACAGACCGAGCGTCTGGAAGTATTGATCAGCATGTGCTCCTCATGTGGCGGGCAGCTGGCCGACCGCGCTGGACGTACCTGAAAGAGCTACCTCCTCTACAGGCCGCTTCTGCGTCTCCGCCATGAAGCCAACAACGCTGAAGACGATCAGTCCGGCCATCATTGAAGTTGCGCTGTTCACTGTGCCGATCAGCACGGAGTCTCTGGTGAAATCGAACTCAAGTCAAATTAGTTGTTTATGAACTGGTTTGTACTGCCGAATATCTCAAAAGAAGACTACTTGTTAGTAACATCTCACAGCTTGATAACAACAGTCTTACGTGAAACCATACACCAATCAAATTAGTCGTTCACGAAGGAATTTTAATTTCGAAATATTTAAAAAACTGACAGCTTATAAACATGCAGTTCGCTAACTATAGGGAGTTTGGCGAAAATAAATGATGAGAAATCTCTCATTGTTCATGGTTTGAATTTCTGTGCTTGTATTCTTGCTTATAGTCCAGAAACAAAGCGAACTTAGCTGTCGCTTATTACAGTTTTGATAACCACATGCATCTGCAGAGAAAATGAATATTTGCCATAGTGGCTGCAGGTAATGTAGCTCTATTTTCTTGTTTTATGGTCCAAGTGCAAGGAGCGTTTAACTGTAACTAACGGATCATTCGAGTGACCCGTTAAATTTAAACTCCTAGGCTTGACTACTACGGGACTTCAGATAGATGCGTTGGCTTTGACCCCTGAGTCGAGTTGTAGGCCCAGCTTCTCAGCAAGTTAGCCTAGAAACTTCTATTATCCCAATTTTGCTCTGTAAAATGGGGTTTTCCATCAGCTCAACCTGTCGGATTGCTTCAAAACCTTGCAACACGACTGAAAGTGGCAAAACCAACGCTCCTGCCGGAAATTTCGAACAAACCAAGCCTTACAGTCTTCCTTGCGCTGGCAGCGAATGCGCCTTAAGTTCAGTTTCGACAGCTACCGAAGCTTCTATGGAAATACCTATAACCAGTAGAATCTGACAAAAAAAAACTTGTCAATTTAATTGCTGTATCGCATATTCTTTATATACGAATCCAATAGAATACATAAACTTTGGCATCTTACGCGACGCACGTTAGGTTAGATTAGGATAGATAGATAAAGTAGGCAAGTACCTATTAGTTCAAATCGATAAAAACGCAAGATACTTTTCTGCTTCACAATTTTACTCTAACACATGCACAGTGATGAACTCGTTACACAAAAAATCAAGAGGTCGAACTAATTGTTAATCGGATTAGAAACCCTTGCAAGGCATCAATATAGGAACTCAGTCAATGCTGGAGCTAAATCTTTGCAATTGAAAGCCAAAGAAGTAATGCACATATGTTGTACGAATATTAGCTTACCGTAGAGCTTAAGGAAACAGTATAATCCCGCAGGAGGTCCCTCCTTACTGCCGTGTCTAGTGTCTCAATCAGAAATTTTAGACAAACGTCAGACATTACCCAACAAATATCTCTCCTACAGATATCATATGCTTGTAAATAATTTTCTAAACTGGGAATTTTTCATTGCTCCCTGCCGATCACTAGATGGCTACCATAACAAAAACAAAAATTCTACATTTTCAAAGGCTTAGCAAACATTCATCACGCCTAATCACCTGTGAGCTCCTGATAGACGCAAACGATGGAACTGCACGTATCTGCTCGCACATAATGTCCTTAGTCTTCGAAAAATAACTGATTATCTCACTAAACTACAAATAAATGTAAAAGTTGCTTTGATTTATTGAGGCACATTTTCTAGAATGAGAAGGCTCTCTCAAACCTCTGGAGCCGTCACAGAGGGTCCATAGAGCTGTATTAAGCTCCGGAACTTTATTATCCGACCTCTAATTACCTGTCCCCGTTTATGCTGTATACGAAAGGCTTGTGGACTCCGTCGTGTACACAGACGATAGAAAACTATACTAAACAGACGTGGTGAACAAATTTGAGTTTAAAAGTTAATGATGGAAAAAGAAAGCACACACGGTGTTACCTGACGCAGTTAGTCTTGTACTTGTTGTAGGAGCCAAACGTTACGAGGGTGCCGAAGGCGAGCGCGTAGGAGTAGCACACCTGGGACACGGCGGCCATCCACACCTGCGTAGCAATGAGCACACTGTTATGCGTACATCAACATGTCAATATGCAATCAGAAGCCTTAACGTACTGAACGCACAGGTGTTGCAACACACCAGTGTCAAGATACTGGGGAGCCACTTCCAACTTTATAGTGATATGTATACGTAGGAGTGCATAAGGCGCTGGCAAATTCAAATTTTTATTGTGCAAAAAAATGCGAAATTTTGATTTTCAACATCCACAAATCAAGCAAAGCTCTCCTTTTGATGGATTTTGTATTCTAGTGAGACAGCGGTGAGGAAATCATTCTGCTGATAGTCAAACAAGTTATCTTCTAGCCGGGGGCTTCTTCATGATAGACCAAACCCTAAGACATCGATTTTTGTCTTCATTATCGAATTTTTCTTTTATTTCACTTTCGGACACCTTAAGCATGGTACTTTAGAGTCGCAAGTCTTTTTGCTCCACACAGTACAAGTTTGCCCCGAAAATGCACTTTTCTACAGCACGTATTCAGAAGAGCTTGCTTCAGTGAGCCCATTATGCATGGATAATTGTAAGCTTTGGGTCAAAATTATTTTGGGAACAAGTAAAGCTTCGGATATGAAAACAGGATTTGCGCTATTTTATCTGGCTTAGGGGCTTTCATTTTTTTAAACATTTTCATTTTTCTCATCGGTGATTTTGATTACTTTAATTCAATATCGGGACTCTTGACTACTTTGTACTTTATATGTGCAATAGCTCCAAGACGTCCAATCTTCCAGGAAATAATAGCTTTCCCACAAAATAAAAATACAACAGACTCAGCCCTTGTTTTCAATAATTTATTCAGGTCGCCGAAAGCACATTTTCTGTCAGCTCACGGGATTTCTTTAAACATCGCGCTTCCACTTCAAGAATGCTTCAGAATGAAGCAGTTCAGCACAGCTCGCTGCACCGTAGTATGGATACGAGTTTTCCCATGTTTGGATCGTTACCTATGCGACCTCAGCAGCGTGAATATTTCAAGATATGAAAATCGGTACGGTATGTAGGTATGATACGTGCCAAAGGAACTTCATGACTTTGCTTCGAAACTGTTTGAAAAAATCTGCAAGAGCATACGAAAAAAAGACAGACATTATTGAGCTTCCTCTCCGAGAAAAGCAGAACGTCTGGCAAGATAAATTTGCCCCAAGCTAATGGTGAAAAAGCGTAACCGACAGACGCAGGGACATAGGGACGGACGGATGGAGCGTCAAGCAGAATTATAATATAGATTAGCAAAACTACAAACAAATTGACATAAACAAATTTCATGTTTATTCCATGTTTATACAAGAAGTAATCCCATTCTTGAAGCTTGCGAAATTTCGGCTATCACACTAAAGTTGGCTGCTCAATCGACCTCGGATATCATGAGTGTAATCGACACCTCCAGGGTTTGGTCTGTTGCTAACCAAGTTGGCCGTACAGTTGAGGGGTGTGTTGATCACAACAGCTAGATGAGGAAATTCTACTACACTTCTCATATATTGTGTTATCACAAAGCTCAGTATTCGCACGCAATATATGAGCAGCAATAATGTAGCTACCATCAGAGCAGTCAATAGTTTAAGAAATTGTTCATAACCGCACGTGCTTGCTGCCAATACTAATGTATAGAGCATTATTAAGGTGGAAGCGTTCCTTCATCTGTGTGTCGCGCTGCAGAAGACATTTACGCAAAAAAAATCATTACTTTGCAGCGAGCTCTGAGTACGAAACTGAAGTCGCTACGTCACGGATAAATCAAGGATGTTATACATAACCGCAATACATTATATCAATACATTATATGAAGGTGGGAATTTCGAAAGCGATAGCAAACAAACCACGTCAGCTGGGCACACAATTCCCTAAACTAGAAGGGCAACTTATAATGCCAGTATATATATATAGCATAATTTGCAAGTAATATGAAGAGAAATTACGTAGCGCGTATACTTGGAGATCTCTTGAATACTTTGCATAACTCATTGGAGCAGCGAAGTACTAAATCATACTTACCACTTCTGAAGATGTGCCATCAATACTTTTTTACTCAGCAGTGTCATTAAAAATTATCCAATGTGCGAAGCATCAGCTGTGCCACGTTCATTACTGTTCTTTATTCCTTAATAGTGAAGAGCAAATTTGATAAGTGTGGTAATGTCATAAATTTTATCAACGAAATCGATGTGGGTTGCTGCAGTCGTACAATTACGCCTTTAAAAGTATCTCTATGGCACAGAATTAGATATGCACAGTGAACGAAATGAGTAACAACTACAATGTTTCCGCCATTGATAAAAGAAATCCATTGCGTTTATTTGTTCAATAAGTGATGAGTACTAGTACTGCTGGCATTATCCATGATGAGTACTAGTACTACTGGCATTATCCGTGATAAGTACTAGTTAACACAGCTAGCATACCGGGATTTGCAAAAGTCCTGACCTGTTTTAATAATTTGCCATCCGAAGTTCGTAAAAGCTTTGTTTATAATGAAGTAAAACAAGATCTGTAATGTATTAGTTAATTATGATCTAAACAACATTGCTATTCAATAGGACCTCCATTGGCAGCAATGACACGCCCTAATCGTGGTCGGAAGTCCTTACACAAGTGCGGTTCTCAGAGGCTTTTAGCTCCTCAATGTTGTTGTGGCGATCTTTGCATGCTTTACTCTCAACAAGCAGCCACATGCTGTTGTCCAGAGGATTGAGAAGTCTTTGGGACAGAAAATCATGTTTTGGCTCAACCAGTTTTGGACACTTTTCGGCGTGTGCGCTGGTGCACCATCTTGCTGAAACACGTAATCTCCATTTTTGACGATTTTTCTGATCCAAGTAAGAACTTTTGTGGCCATGATATCCCTGTATTCAGCCCCTGTCAACCTGTAACTGCCCTTGAACCACACTGGAGGCATCTTCTCTGCAATAGAGGCCACAACGCCAAGCATCATCACAGAGACCGGATGCTTTGTTGTGGAGACAGAACGAACATCAGAGATGTCTTGGCCAAAGCTCACAACTCGATCATTCTGTTTGTTGAAGACAGAATCCTCGGTGAAGGTTTTCTCATCTGAGAAAATGATGACTCGATTTCCATGACTTTTCAAGTCATTAAGAAGGCGGGAACATCGCTCTTGGCGCTTTTTAACCATGTCAGCAGTTAGCAGCGGTCTTTTCTGACGCCTTAAGCTCTTTCCACCTTCACTCTTTACAGCTCTTGACACGGTTGACACAGAAATCTTCTTCTTCGCAAATTCAGTCATTTTGAGTTTTGGATCATTTTCAAAGGCTCTTCGAACATTCTTCCGTTGAATAACTTATGGTCTGCCTGAAAGTGGTCTATCTTTGAGGCTTTCATTATTCTTAAGGCGGTTTTCGACCCGTTTCACCGTTGATAAACTGACATCTTGTAACTTAACCATGACCGCCTTCTGGTGACCCGCGCGAAGGGAGTTGCTATCTTTATTCTTTTTGTTTCCATTATCAACTAGAGCACTCTGAGAGCGCATACCTCCGAAAAGCAAGGCAACGGTAGCAAAAAATTCAAATTGGCTCTGAAATCATAATTTTCTTTGTATAAACTCCAAAATCTAATCATTTGTGCCTTCTAATAGTAGTAACAGCTTGTGCAATTTTCTTGAAGATCCGTTCATAACTTTTTGAGTTATACTGCTAACAAATGCTATGACAAACATGAGTCAAACATACAAACGAACGAACCGATCTGCACCAAAATTTATTCAGTTGTGCCTTTTACCATTACTAAACCCCTATAAATTAAATAAAGATCCATTTATCATTTTTTGTGTTATTGTGCTAACAAGCATAAAATTAAAAACAGGGACAAACGAATGAACAAACTGACGGATCATTACCAAAATTTGGTCAATTACTCTTTGTTATATACCTAACAATTCTTGTTAATTTCGTAAAAATCCACTGATGACTTTTTGAGTTATGGCATTGAGAAAAATGAGGCAGACAGACAAACAAATGGATGGACATATCTTTACCAAAAGTTAATCATCTGTTCCTCCTAACATACCTAAAAATCCCTGTAAATTTCGTCCAAATCGGTTCATAACTTTTTGAGTTATCTTGGTGACAGACAGACAAAGAGACAGACAAACACCACGAAAACATAACCTCCTTGGTGGAGGTATCAAAGTATAAAAATGAGCACTGTTACCAGTTATTATCTTATCTGAAATAGTTTAGGAATGAGTCTTTGTCAATAAATTTCATCAAGTCTTTGAAATAAGTTTCACACTTTAAAAATACAAAACAGGTCAGGACTTTTGAAAAGCCCGGTTTATTCATAATATATAGCTTAATTTATATACGAGATTCTTTAAACTTCCATTACTATTTATTTGTGTGTATTCGAGAAATGGTAAATTTAGTGAAGTAAATACATATGTCCAGTCACTGTACATTGTCTCCTAAATGAAGAAAGTGAGAGTTGGCTGAGACTTATACGGCGTCTGCAGGTATTGTTATCAATTCTTAGGTGCAAAATCAGTGCATTCTTTCTTCTTTTAAAGCTGCAAGAACATCTATTGTTGCTCGTTCCGAGGTTCGGGCAATTTGTATTGTCTTTAATGTTAGGAAAGAGAGGAGTTAATATGTCTAAGTATGAAGTACTGTATTACGGAACAGAAAATTAATCAATTTTTTTTTTTGCAAACGTTCAAAATAAACTTCAGGGGGTTCAGGGAGAATTCAATCAACCGGGAATTCCAACTCAAGAGTGGTATAATATATCGATGGTTACTTAAGATGTAATGCAAAAGTTAGCTTTATCGTGGTCATTTAAATTGACCAGAAATTTGGGCACAGTGTCCTAATGGTGAGGAAGTAAGCACAGAAAAAAACTTGCACGCCATATATACGCCTTATGGATATTCTGTTAAAGGCACTAGCGTGTTGACCAGTCGGTGGAGGCTCTGAGCAAATGAACGAATCTCCCAACCAGCTACAACGTTCGACTGTCGCACGAAAAAAAAATTAATGTGCACAAAAGCAAGTCTGATATCTACAGAAAAGTACGCTGACTGTCTGAAAGAAAGGAATGGAAAATGTACCATTCACTATATGAAAATACAAAATTTGATAGTAGGTTGCTTGGTCTACCTCTACGCCACGATGTTAAGGATTAATATATGAGAAAATTCGTCTGCTGATGAACAAGATGAGGTAAAAATAAATCTGAGTCCCATATTATTAAACTTCTAGTGGACCCGTGCGTGAAATAATTCACACAATAATCGATACGTTTGCCTAATACCTATAGGCCGGTACGGAATCTTCTCTGACTTGCTTCTCTATTTTCTTCTTCGATCCTTTGTCGTGCTCTCATCCTTAGGTCTTCTATATCGATAGGCAGAAGTAAAATCTTGTCTTGAGTAAAACACTCCAATACAATATGAGCGCTCCGTAGCATAATACCGGTGATACCGTCTTTTCAACTCAAATATCTGCTTCATTTGAAATGCTGAAATTTAGCCTATGAAGAGAAAATTGCTTCGTCAAATAAGAAAGACACTAAGCTAGAAGAAATAATTATCTACTGCCCGTGAAAAATCGTAACCTCCAGAGCGCTTCGTTGACCATCTGCCGAATTTATACGTCGCGGCCTGAGAAAAAAAAAGTTATAAACTCGGACTCCAGAAGCGCTGAATACATATTTTTTCCGATTTCAAGAAGTGTTTCAAACAAGAAGTGTCTTCAATAAAGGATACAACCTGGTCATCGATTTCTATATAATTACAAAATCTGCAACCTGGCCTATTTTTCGCCTATTTACTTAAGAGCGGACACAAAATAAATAAATAGATAAAAACACGAAGCGTTTTATTATATAAGGATATATAGTGACTGCACTATGCTCGAGCTACTTCTTTTTCTGAAATCCATTTCGCTTAGAAAAGTAGCTACGCAATATTTCATATCTTTAATTTCTTTTTCCTTGAACTATACTTTGTTGGTTCTAAATGACCTTCAAGCATTTCCAAACCAATATTTGCACTTTTACTTGCACTTA
This sequence comes from Parhyale hawaiensis, assembly GCA_001587735.2. Lineage (NCBI taxonomy): Eukaryota > Metazoa > Arthropoda > Malacostraca > Amphipoda > Hyalidae > Parhyale > Parhyale hawaiensis. Next base: position 9,059,023 of record LQNS02276925.1, on the reverse strand, counting down.
CATGTTTGCACTTTTACTTTTCTCTCCCACACTCATGATGACTCTACTGCTGTCGATTTAATGAAAGACTAAGCCTACAGGTACAAGGTATATTTTCCACCAAAGCCCGTACCTCAACCAAGAACACTAAAAAACTTTATTACAAAATGATTGCCATCATTTTGACTGCTGGGTACATTAGTCAGCTTATGCTGTCAATCAGGCTACAAACATCAACAGCTCTATACTAAGAGTTACTGAATAGGGCTCTTCCATATCTATCTTTACACAAGATGGCAGTGTAAGCTGGTGCCATGCATATAAAATCTTGTTCCGCTATGTAATTCTTGCTTGTAAGAAGCTACCTCGTGTTTTGGGCCACGCTATGTTATGAATGAGTAAAGTACGTACTCATCATAACTATTATTGTCATGAGTAACGGTGTAGCCCATTGCACCCTACGGAATGTTCAGAAGTATTTTGTACCACTTGACAAGGAAAACCGTGGTTCAATATTATCTGTTTCTTCGTCTATGTTGAAGTCAAAAGATGCAGTGTTCTCTAGTGTCTCCTGCTTTTAATGTTTTGCACTGAAGCAGCAAATTTTCTACTGGGTCTAAGCACTTCAAGTTCAGGAGTATTTGTTAACATGGTTTATCAATACATTGCGAGCGTAGTTCTAGGGTTAAATATCATCAGTGTTCAGATCAGTCTAGACTCAGTATGTCGCATAAGTTGTCAGCATTGCAAGTATTAAAGCAATTAATTGCCATTTAATTGGAATACTGCAGACACCACATGAGTGAATAAGATTAATTAAAATATTTTCACGATTTCACGTAGTTTTTTTTTTCGTTCTGCATCCCGGAATCAACGTAGATGCAGTTTGACTATCCAACAACTAAGTGAGGATGTTGTAATGAAATTGTATATGACCGCGAAATATCTTCACTTCTGACTACTGCGAAAGTGATAATTTTGGAAAATGGGATAAACGCTAAATTACCGTACAGCGGTGCCTCGCTACCCGAAGGGAATCTTGGAATAAGTTCGAGTAATAAAAATATTACTCAACGGACGATAGGGAGCTGGAGCTCGATGACGAACTAACATGTGAGACAGTGAAACACTTCAATAAACATGGGCGCCTTAAGGCTGGTGCACACCACAATCAGCTGTACGTGTTCCCTTGCGTCAGCATCGAAATGTATTAATGTGTTAACTCGTACAGCAGAAAACTGCACAGCTATCTGGATTTTACTTTACTTCAAGTTTCTGGTGATATTTAAAACTTTAAACAACTGACTTGACAACCAACATTGCACCAAAAGTCAATACTTTGGTATGTAGCTACAATGTAGTTGTATTTAGAAGGACAGAGGTCATATGCGGTTTTGGACTCTGAGTTGAGAAAACACGTTTATTTGACTGTCGTGTGTGAAATTGACGGATTTTGTAAAGGTAGATTCACAGGTTAATCATTTCATAGCGTTCCTTCTGCTAACTGTCCGAGAACATTTCTACTTTCCTTACAGAGGACAAAATATTCACTTTTCTCAATTATGATTGACTTCAAATATGATGTGAAGTCAGAAACTATACTTGTGGCACTTGTTTAAGTCACCCGACATGGTGGTTAACAATTTAGCAAACCTTCGGGTAGACACAGAGTTCCGTTTAGAACAAAATGCTCGGACGGTTAGCTCAAGGAACGCTTGCAAAGGAACCTGCCTTCACAAATTGTTCAAGCTTTAGGTTATTCGAGCAGCGAGGTCACAGTTGTACTTGTGAGTGTAAAGAAACCGTACCCACAGCTGATGCCGCATCGCAGTACCGAATGTCCTAGAAAAAAAGTTAACCAATCTTTAAACTAGTATAACTCAGAGGCAATTATACATATTTTGGTTCGGCAAACACTGTTTGTGTATGAAGTATTTGTCCTTCGAAATTGAAAATTTCTATGGTTTTCTACGTACGATATCGTTATACCAATCATTTTAGTAGAGGCTACCAAAGGTATGTTTGCGTAATAGTGTGCAACAATGAACATCCAAAATTTAGGAATAAAAACTTTATTTAAATATAGTAATTTTATTAATATTCCATTAAAAATCAATATCTATTAACAATTAAATAAATTTATTAATTTCATTCTAAGCAAAATTTGCTTCCCTATATCCTTCGTTCCTTTACAAACTCACTGGAGCCTTCAATAGCATTGCTTGCATTACTCTTTTATCCAACTGTGGCCTTCCCTTCAGCAAACTCACTTCATTGGTTTATGTTTTCCTGTGCAGTAGGATACGCTTTATTTTTAAATGGCAGCGTAGGAAATCTTGTGAGATGTTAAATCATTGGATGTTGAGGACAACTCCGTATCCTGAGAGAGGACTGCAACGCAATAGTCGAAAGCCTGCGTACGTTGAGTGGCTTTTCTTCACAATCCTGCTCGTTTCTTAAAAATATTATGACTGACGATAAGGCAATATTTTCGTGCATGAAAAAGTAAATAGCCATAATGTTAGATAGCCTGCGCCCCTAAAATATTCTTCCGAATTCAACTTCGACACGAGTATCCGTCAGGCAAAACGCTCTCCTCGGTCGGAATATGTGGAAATGGCTCGCCGGCAGCTTCTAAGTTTACAATAGTCTGAGAGGAGTTCGATAGCTCAACATGATTACCGAAAACTAGAATCCCAAAACTCCATCATATATCCGGCGACCGATTCAAGTGGTTTAAAGACGGAGCCCCAGCTCAAAGGTCGCTCATCGTCAGAGAAAGATTGATGAAGCTTTTCGGTAATGTGATTGTTATGCTCAAACATGTAACTGAGTCGCCTCCGACATCGCCGGATTTCAACACCTTACGATTTTTTCTTTTGGACCATTTAAAGAAACAAGCGCATTCTACTGCACCGGAAGACATAAACCAGTTACGAGACGGCGTCGCTTGGGAAGTGAATAGAGTAAAGCCTGTAAGGGAAAGTCAACAGTTGGCTGAAAAAGTAAAACAAGCACTGCAACTGAAGACTAAGGTGTGTTCTTAAAGGAAAATGGAGGACGTGTGCAAGGAAATGTTGCGCAGATTGTAATTAATAATTTATCATTGTTATTCATGGATATTAATTTTTATTCAGAGAATGATTATTCATGTATATAAATAAAATACCTAATCTTAAACTTTGAATGTTAATTATTTCACACACTTGTGCAAATATATTTTTGGTAACCTCTATGGTGAAATCGTCAGTGTAACAATATCGTCCGAAGAAAAAAAATGACATTATCAACATTGAGAGATAAATACTTTTTATGCAATATATATTTTGTGGACCCAAAATATCTAGGATTGACTTTAAGTTACATTAATTAAAAGTGTTAACATTTCTGGGACAGTCGGTATAGTGACTGAAGTAGAGCAATTATACTCTATTGGTAAAATACGACATACTCAACCAGCAGGCACCAGAGGCTTCTCCTCCGACCAATAAAGTATCAGTACACTTAAGCCTTGCCTCTCTTACTTGTATGTCTGCTAGCTTTGCTATGTCTGGCACGATGAAGTATCTGACGAAACAAGCAATTTGGTAGGTTACATGCTGCAAGAGAAGGCATTAGTAAGCACAAATAAAATAGGTTCCAATCTGTGTGAGGTAACGGTCGTGTTGAAGTTGGTTCACTATGCTGTTCTGGTGACCAACAACGTGCAATATACGCTTACTGAATTGCCAATAGTATAAATACGTTTAATTTTCTGCAACAGGGTTTTTTCCGCAATCACGAGGGTAAGTTAGCGTGGTTCAGAATATCACACCAAACTAATAGATTATCTAGTTCAGATTACAACACCATTCCCGGATAAATTTGTTCCAAATAATAGTCAATTTATCGTTTTCGATACTTCATGTAATTACAATTGAATTTCGCTTTTGAAAAAATTGAATGTTGATAACCTGTCACAAATTTACTAGAATATGGCTTTATTTCGATATTATATTAACCCACCAAGCTCATCAAATTCAAATATTTACTAAATTATTTCTCACGTTGGGAGGTGTAACTTTGTTCCCTTCTACGAGCATCTTGAACGACAAAATCGGTTAAATTATTTCGCTTATTATACTTTTATTTTCCCCATCTCTACCCTTCCCTTATTATCATTCTAAAAAGAGTATACACAACAATAGGAAATTGGATTGGTTCTCATAGAGGTTTTTGCAGAAGTCCTGCCATAGCGTTAGCTATGTCGGTTTATCTTGCACTACAAAAAACTACAAAGTAAAACATCACTATGAACTGGAAACAGGCATCACATTTAAGATATTCATAGATTCAATTTTGGTATGTCTCGTGGACCCTTACGAAAATCCCAAAACTTGCTGAAACTAGCGGTCCTTAGATCGTGACTCTACCAAAAATCACAGTTTTTTTTTATCCATTTCGACCAGAAACTCACCAGTTTGATATTGTCATCAACATCCACTATATTGTGAATGTTCTCGTCCCAGGAAGATCAATTGAGGGCAACTCAAGTCTTGACAGGCAAATCTTATTTACATATTTTTTTCTATTACTGATACTCGTATGGTGTTTAGATGATGTACGTTTTGTTTCCATCATTAGCTCCCACTCAAATGCATAATTAATTCGTCACTATGTAAAATTTTTTCACTCCCATGTAACGTGGAACTTTTTTATGATTATTGCAATTATAGTATCATATAATTATCGTTATGTTTATAATTAATATCATTTAGTTCAGTGATTAATGATACTTAGACTTGATTCTTATGGTCCTACACATTTTGGAACCTATTTTATTTTAATAAATCTAAGGCTGATGAAGCTAGCAAAGTTGTTACCAAATGAAGCTTGCGTGAGATCTTCTAAAGATATTAGTGCTTGGATGATAAGATTACAGCGAATCTGCAACTGAACGTTTTGTGTAAGATAAACCTTTACGTAGTTGATTTTGATGTCTGGTGGGAGCACAAGATTTCCCTATGAAACCTTCATGTCTAAGCTCTAGCCAACACAATCTGGTCGGCAATAAGGTCTGACACTCAGAAAGAAAGAAGATTTGCATAAAAAATTAAAAAACACTAAAAGAATAAATTGAAGTTTTATTTTGGTAATTTGTTTATATGGGCTCGAAGTAGTTACCATGCTATTTTATTAAATTATACCGGTAATACGCTGACTGTCTCATCTATTTCACGACCTGCCAAAGTTTTATGCGGATCTGATTTCGCATCCCAACTTTTTACGACTTATATTAGGAATTAATAGAGAAATAAACTACGAAATTAAGGGTTCGAAGGAACAGACGTAAAAATTAGCAGCAGGAGGATCTTAGGGTATCCTGCCATCCACAAATTTGTATTCACAAACAGATGCAAACCTGCCCCATATTCTCGAGCAACCCGACGGATCATGTCTTTTGTTTTTCTTCAGCACTACCTTAAGAGAAACTCACTCAAAAATCAAGAAATGATAAAGTTATTATTGCAAATGTAGTTCGAAGTATATGTTACGGGATTAAAATTCGTCCATTAAATGGCTCCGTTGCTGGAACATCGGGTCCTTCAAGTGTAGTTCCAGCGTAGCAGAACATTCGCCGACAAAGTAAAGTGAAAGTGCTAGATCTATTATCGAAAAAATGCCATAAACTTTGGTGCGTGAATTTTAAGCAAACAGAAGCGGAATTTCTAAGCAGTTGAAGCCATTCAGCAGTTAAATCCTCAATGCATTTTAGTGATTAATAGTTTGACAGTATATATGCCACTCTTCGCGTACGTTTTGTCTGTGTATCTCTAACATTAAAATGGATCCAAGTATTGCCCATCATCAGCACTAAAATCTGTAAGAATACACAAAGAATTAAATGAAAGGAGAATACACAAATCGTCTGAAGTCTAAACAAAAACGGTTACAGCCGCTAAAAAACTCAATAAAAAAAATTGAAAACTACTAAAATCAAGTAATGATTTGCAACGGGTATGAACTCTGGGAATCGTTTAATTCTGGTTTGGATTTCGTAATATGCAAGGACTCTAAAATTCTAAGGTTGATAAAACTGTTTGCACTGCCTATTATCTTAAAACTGTCTTCCTTGACTACA
>LQNS02276925.1:9022879-9043819 GCA_001587735.2 Parhyale hawaiensis | reverse complement strand
GGGGGGCAGGCGGCCCAGGCGTCGATGGCCCCCCTTTTGTACCGCTGCCCCAGGGACAGCTCCAGCATGAGCATCGGCATCCCCACCACCGCCGCTGCCAGGAGGTACGGGATCAGGAACGCTCCTGGGTAGACAACAAAAGGACGAGGAATGAGTTCGCGTGCAATTATTAATTCTAAATTGTTCAAACTAGAGCATTGTTACAGCCTGGAGGAGTAGAGCAGAAATAAGGGTTGTATATGAACGACAGTGTGGGGTTGTAGGCCTACTTGCATGGCCGCGCCTCGTGTGTAATGTCTCGCTAAGTCGGTTTGGGGCTCATTGAAAGTCAGACTGTTGTCCCGTTAGGTTGTGGTACTGTGGTATACTGTGGGCTGTGGGATGCCTCTAAGTTGCTGGTATGTCGAAGAAACAGTACAACAGGAAAAGTTCTCCACTTGAGTCGGTGGGCTGTTTAAGACAAAAGATGAAACCTAAGCGAAAATGCTTATGACAGAAAGAAACAGAAGACAAAGAGCATGGTGATCAGTACGAGGGTGTTAAGACAACGGCACACGCTTTCTACAGCAAGTGACACAAAATAATTTGCTTAAACTATTCACATCTAACTCTCCAAACAATTGGGTTACAACTGATGTTTTAGAATAACCTCGTTTTGTTTAGGCCTCAAAGACAATTATTTCTAGACAATGGAATAATAATAAACATGTGTCTCAAAGTCAGACAAAGGATCAGTGTATTTATATACTATCGGAAATGGATAGGCAATTATTAGACGCCTATAGGGTTAACTCTGGAGTAAACATAAAAAAGTTACCAAAAATTTTCAGGTCGGATATACGGGCGTCTTGCACGATGCCTTGTTACGACTGGTCATGTTTGAGTACGGTTAATACATTACTTCAATCTGATAAGGGAAATTTGCTTCGTTTCTTAACATATGTACTTGCAAAAAAATATGATCCTGACGTAGACTTTTCCTTATGCGAGTCTATTAATAATTGTCTCATATGTCTATTGTACACAAAAAAGAATGTTGTTCCAGCATCTTCCTCTGCACAGTTGTGTTACCTGCATCATGTCTTTAATAACGGGCGGACTCCGACCATCCATTGATGAAAATCTACAGACCAACTCCCACTTTTCATCCCATATTACTGTAGCTTTAGGACAGAATACTTAAGGGTTCTGCGCCCTAATTATGTTGGACACAGCATCCAGATGAGAGAATAAATGTATATTGTTTCGTTTGTCGTGCAATTGCTTGACCTCATGGTACTCTCAGCACATGAAGCTCCCTCAGACGTAACCGTATTGCACTGTACCTGGATTATAAAATGCTAAGTACTATACAACGATAAAGTTGAAATGTGCTCATTTGCGTAAGGCCATTCTCCGTTTCTCCTTTCTGACGATCAAAGAAGGAATACGTACAGTGAACTTTTACAACTCTCTTAATTCTAGAATTACTCAGGGAACATTACAATTCTGCGCAGAGACAGGTACGGCTCATCAGTGAACACTATAGTGCATAAGGCCCATCAGTCCAAATCAATACATCACTGTGGTGATTTCTTGCTTGAACCTCGACGCACGTACACAGTGCTAAGTTACGTACCAACGCTCTTACCGACGAGTCAATACTCGCCCAGAACCACCCTACCATCATCACCAGACCATCACTTGAGCGTATGTAATACGTCACTCAGGTAAATCCATGCCGGAACAACCACTGACGCAGTACTAAGTTACGTCCGTACTTTCGTAATTTAAGAACAAAATTCTTTCGTTATGGAGTTAACAACAACGTTAGTATTAGGCCATCGTTTGGATTTTAGTCTAAGAAAAATGGAGGGAGGTTGTCCCAAGTTGCTATAATCCGCTAAGACATTCACCATCATCCGAATGTGAAAAACGCTCGCAGAAGATACGCAAACGCTGCCTCAATATGGCCACGCTTACGCTACAAAAGCTGTGAAGATTTCTCTACGTGTCCACTCGAGGTTCCGAGAACCAACTGCCGGTGTATCAGCTTCGGGGCTATTGATTGGCAAGTCCTGTACTGTTGGTGCCCCGCTCATAACTGTCGTAATGGCACAGTCGTGAATAATGGATATCCTCTATTATCCAGCCAACAGAGAGTAAAAATATTAGTTTAGATAGGCGGCAGTAGACGGCCCAACAGGGCAAGTGCCACAAAGACACCGGGACTTACGCCCCAACCCTCTATGATCTAGTCTCTGAATAGGGATCTGTCGCACATTAGTGCATGATGCTCGGCCTTAAGTATGAAGCTAAATGCCAGTAGGACCAAGTCTATGATTGTCAGTCGGTCTCGGACACCTTTACCGCAACATCCGCATCTGAAGGTAGATGACACTTTGCTTCAGGAGTCTAGCTCCTTGGAGATTCTCGTTGTTGTCTTTGATAAGAAGCTTACCTTTGAGCAGCATATTAGGTGACTAGTGTAATGTGCTTCCAGTAAGATTGGGCTCCTGGGCAAGGTTAATTCTATGTTTGGTAACAGGGAGGTTATCCGTAGATGCTTTTATGCTTTCTTGCTGCCACTGCTGGAGTATTGCTCACCGGTCTGGGCTTCAGCTGCTGACAGTCACTTGCGTCTGCTGGACCGACTTGTTAGTTCAGCCAGCTGGCTGTGTACCGAAAATGATCTGCTGAACCTGTCCCATAGAAGAGAGGTTGCTGGACTCTGTATGTTTTACAAGGTTTACAACAATGAAAGACATTGGTTTTATTCATCTGCCCCAGCCCTCAAGGTCTCAAGGAGGATTACACGTACTGCGGTTGACGCGCACTCTTTCCCTTTAGAGAGTGTTAGATACAGTTCAGTCGGTGCTTCGTGCCCTGGTCTGTTGGGGCTTGAAATTCATTGCCGGCATCGACTTTCGGTCGTGTTGTCCTGGAGGCGTTTAAATCAGCAGTTAATGGTTTTTTGTTGGATTTTCTTTAGCAGCGTTTCGGGTTTCCCGGTGTTGCAAACTGCTTCATTTAGGTATTTCGGTTGTACTACCTGTCCGTGGCGGCCTGGGCGTGAAGTTTTAATAATAATAATAATAATGTTAGCTTGATATAGATGACAGAGGAAAAAGAAGAAAGAAAGGAAGATCTCAGCCACGAGTGGCTCATGCATGCACGTAAAAGTAATTTATAGTCGCTGATCTGGGGAGCTTAAGAGTTTGTTACCCTGGTGGAGGGCGTGTTCTTAGTTGTGGAGGATGTCTTTCCCAACGTTTGACAGGCCGATTTTTAAGCGCGTTGACTGTCTCTATACCGACGTCGGAGGGGAGTCTATTCCAAATGTACACTATGAAATACGGAAAGAACTGCTGGCTTAAGGTTGTTCTCCGGACTTTATGCTTGAGTTTTTGGCCGTTGTTTCGCAGGAGATCATTATGGTCTCTTTCAAAAGTCCCGCTGTAGGTACGTCGTTGAAACCAGTCAAATACTTTAAAGTTTCTATTAGTTTCCCCCTGAGTCGTCTTTGCTCGAGTGAGATCATGCCCAATTCTTGAAGGCGACATTCGCATGTCTTGTTTCGTAGCTCTGCGTTGTTTTTTTTTAGCGAGGATTGCACTGAGTAACAAGTACTGGCGATCCTCCATTAATGCGGCATACGCTTGCGGTAAAAATGTTGTTCCCGATTGTCTATGCATGCGACGTTGAATCCCTTTACACGGTACCATAACGCAACTTTTCTGTTCCGACATCACTACTAACGTGCATGCAAAGCCGGTTATTTCACAGTGAAAGCGCCATTCTTCGCATTTGTGAGCAAAATGGACCCATACAGCAGTGAATTCTGAACAGAGTAGGAATAAACGAAGTACCGAAAAGAAGATAAGGATGTTAATTAAGTGTGCTGCAGATAAAAAGTGTCAGAAGTTGCAAAGTTCTTCAGCATTAATGAAAGCACAGCTAGATCATTAAAAGCAAGTGAAAAGCTTATTAGAACTTGTGCAAACGTTTCAACTAGCGCTGCAAATCAAAGTCTGAGCAGCACCCAACAGTGCGGAAATTCCAAAATACTAGCGACTAGTCTTGGTCCGGAGGGACCGCTTTAATGAAGGATCGCCAGTATTCGGACCAAAAGACTGACATGTGAACCCGTCTTAACCTTCCAAGAATGCTGCTTCTAAGTCATTCAGTTTGATTTTAATAATTCTATTACTACAATAGCTAAGCGCAAAGGTTGTGTGAAGAATAGGAGAAGCTGCCAGCACCAAATATATGCCAAAACCAGTTGAATTCTTTCGACAAAAATAAATAAATTACACTTTTGGCGTGAGCCTGTTTTTAGCATTTACACCACTATTATAAATTGCCAGTACTCAAGAGCCACTTTGGTAGTTTTTGTCAAATTCGCCATTACCTTTTTAGTTCTCTTGCCTTTACTGAGCTTTTCAGAAAGTTGCTAGCTCTCTGTCACTCTTTACCATCAGATTGTTTTGCTCAAATAAGAAATTTATCTAAATCTACTAACCTCCACCATTCTTGTAGCAGAGATAGGGAAACCTCCAGACGTTGCCGAGACCCACGCAGGTGCCGATCATAGAGAAGACAAACTCGGCGTGGTTGTGCCACGACTCCCTCGCAGGGACATCCTTTTCCGTTGCCGCTACGCCGCCTCGCAGCAGCGTCTCACTGCTTTCATCCTTCACCAATGCAACTTTATCCTTGCTAACTGCATTTGAGTTAAGCGCGTCTTCCGAAACCTTAAACGCAGCACAGTCGACGTCATTCAAGTGAGGTAGGTTGAATTTACATTCTCTGGGTGGATGGTGAACTAGGGTACAGTCTCCATTCAGTTCAGGTCGATTCCTTGAATCCTTGCCTAGAATTTGTGCACTCTCAGGGTCCATTATTGACGGATCTCCAAATGGTGAACGCTTAAATTTCTCACTGGGCTGCGAGACGTCGAGCGAAGCTGACTCGTGCTCCACAGCCAGATCTCATGCAACACTATTGACTTTGGTGACTTCCGATATCCTAGAGTGTGCAAGTAAATTTTTCTTTTCTCAGTGATACTTTCTATTCATTAAAGCCAGCTCATATGGCAGTCAACAGATAAGTCCAAATATTTAAAAATTATCCTGGAAGAAAATATATGTAGCTAAGCATTTAGTCCAAATTGACTGGAATGAAGATGCAATACGAACCAAAATGGTACACTGTAATGTGAAAAAATGCCTAGAGTTACTAATAAATGTTCTAGAGAGCTCTCAAATGGTACATAATCATCTGGTTTGAATCGTTCCCTAGGGAAAAGTATGGGTCATAGCCCTTACACTGCAGGCCTAACCTACATAAGTACGTTATGGCAAGCCGGACCCTTGGAAGTGTTCCATATCGGTGGACTTGAAAGGGCGGTACCATCCACGAATCTTTCAAAGTCCTCCTGACGACTAAACATGGAGGACGGATATATGACGACAATTTTATCTTACATAATTTAAAGTAAAATTCAGCTTTCACAACCGCAACATATGTGATTTAATTAAACCAAATTAAGAAGATTACAAGCATTAGAAGCCATTGTGTGGCTTTGACGGCAGAGTCACAAGTCGCAGTCTGTCACTAGTCGGCCTTATGCTCACATTTATTCTCAATTAAATATATAAAGTGGATAGAGAGCAACAGTAAAATAGCTAGGGAACCACAACGATAGCCAGTGCATTGGATGCGACTGTTCTGTTGTGTAATTTCGTTATCGAAGTTTGATTTATTTTACTCGTTGCTTTAGGAAAGTCATGAACGCGCAGTGCCCCAGGAGATGACGTATCAAAGATAAAACGGTGACAACAGATTCACTGCATCTGTAATAACAGCTCGGCAATGCAGGGAACTTATTTAGCGATTTCTGCCTAAATTGAGACATATGAAATAACGTTGCAACAAACTTGTTTTCGAGTTTTTAATTAGTTGTCAATAATTTTATAATTCTACAAACATGTTTAACCGAACGAACTCTCCTCAGGATATCAAAATCAGTAAACACATGAGAAGGTCATGTTTCAGAAGCCTTTTAACTCAGCTGCACATGACAGTTTTGGAGTGGTCACATTCCTCTACAGCGTTGCCAATTCTATGGGCATATCTGAGATATTGTTCGGAGCATATCTTAGCCCCGCCCCCTACCTGCATATAGAGAAATATCGGGAATGCCCATAGAATTGGCTACACTGCAGAGGACTTAGACCACGCCCGACTTGCCTTGATGAAATGGACAGAGTATAAAGCCGTTGTATGGTGTGCGTCATTTCTCATTATCCCTGATAGTCAGCCTGCTGACGATCTTTGTCGTTTCGCGGCCTTTATGGCAGATTTTATTCGTAATACCAACAGTGATCTGGTATGATTGCTCTTGATTTGCTCCGTAACGTTATGTTCTTTCAAATATCTTAATTGAAATTCAAACCAGTCCAAAACTAAAAAAAAGGTTTTTGCATCGTTTGCAACATTAGTTGAAGAAACATTAATATTTTTGACTAATTTGGTAAGTTCTGTGGCAACTGTAGTATTTTTTTTATTGTTAAAGATGTACTCGTATCAATAAAGAAAATTTTAAGATATGATTTTTTAAAAACACACTATGCAGCTAGATGAATGTTGCATCCATGATTATTAATCAGTCGGTAAAATCGTCAGTGCCGTTACTTCACTATTCGCTACAGTACTGAATTGATTTCAAATTAAGTAATTCATTTGCGCATTTACCATCATCATTCTTCATCTTCCATATAAACACAGCATTCGACTATTTTTCCAAACAAACACAGTGTTTCTGGTTTGCTTAGAAAATATCTTTTTTTGTGGCATGTGGTATTCTTCACGATGGTGTTAACCAGGAAGCAAAGAGTGTAACGGGAGGACTCAATGGGACTAAAATGAAATTTATAGCCGTTACCGCCTGTAGCGGAATGGCGTCACATCGACGAGTCGAAGTATTTGAGAGAGGGACCTCAGGTCTTCGTAGATTAGGTTCTTAATCCTCACCTACAAATATGAGCAGCATTATATTCTGGACGCCAGAGACACCCCAATTTCAGTTATTACTCGAAATTTCTGTACTTAACGACGACAACATTTTACAGTGTTTTGGGTGTGGGTGCAGCTGAAGTAGCTGGCCAGTCAGGAGCGGGAGATTGAGCGAATTAAGTCGAAAAAATAAGGTGATATGTTTAAATATGTTTTCTGTGTAGAACACTGAGAACTGAATATGAAGTGTTAATAAGGATTCAGTGCAAAAACAAATCTAAATCAAGTCCCAAGTTTCGCCGCTAGTGCTGTGAAAGTTTCCACCAGCCTGCACTGCAAGTTTCTACTGATAATTGTTTATTGCTCAATTAGTATATATTCCCTTAATTCATTTATGGGGCTAAGAGATAAAATTCACAATTTACGACGATTTTTCTGAAAAAAAAAAAATAAAATACTCATAGGCTGCTCAGCCGTAGATTCGTTGATACGATGCCATTGATGGCGTCACTTTTTGGTGCTAGTTTCTCATGAGTCCTCCCGTTACGCTCTTTGCTTCCTGGTGTTAATCGTGATCATAATCACAAAAAAGAATATATAAAGATGTCTTGCGCCATACAGTACTGGCAACCTCTAGAGTCTATATAAAACGATTGCGTTGCAAATACACCAACGGGTTCCCGGTACACGCGAGGGTTATACGGTCCCGCAAAAGCTAGCTCGCATATGGTGGTTTCGCACATATTATTTAAAGAGCGTTTATGTTCCATGGCCCAATTTTTTACCCTCCCGTCATTGATAAATCTGTTATATATACTAGCACTGCACTAAAGCATAGCTAAAACACAGCCCTAATGGTATATTGCAGCAAAGTTCTGTATGAAAAAAAACTGTAAACACTAAAAAGAAGATACGGTATTGTGGCACTGACTCGTAAATTGCGTAATAGTACATTTTATCACAACTGTCCATTGGTATAAGAGCGATTAGCGTACAACGAAATCTCATGTAACGAGAGCCGGGTGTGGATGAAGTTAGTTGTACATGAAGTTCTATACGAACTCCGCCAGATATTTTAAATGTTCATTTTGTTAACTTTTTTCTCAAAGAATGTAACAATAATTTTTCATATTGGCTCAACGACTGCTAAGCTATAAAATAAGGGTCCAGTAGTCGGACCCTCAGGTATGGTTGACTGCAAAAAATAATGTGAATTTTTTAAAAGGTTGAAGCATTACTGTGGCGAGCAGAATCAAGCTATGCCCCTAAAGTACTGTAGGAAGCCCTTGCAGAGCGCCTGTTAAGAGAGCAAATGTACACTTCACCGTACCACAAAGCAACAAGCACGGTACTGAGTGACGGTAGCACGGTGCAGCCGAGTACTGGATGGCATGGTGCCTCTCAAGTGTAATAATCATCATAGCAACGGCTGCTTTACGTACGTTTCGACGTTTGCGTTCTTAGTATTGACTTTTCGACTACCAATCTATGCTCAAGCGATGTTTTAAGTTTGTGATCATATTATTAAAATGTCTGCTGCTGAATTATGGCCCGAATGAAGTGTGAAATGTGCGGTGATATTGTGGGTTTGTGTGGTACCGATTCATGGTCCACTTCTGAACTAGTACCACCGAGTGTTTTGCTCGTGTCATAGCTTAGAAACGTGGAGACCTATTCCAAAATGATATTGTCGAATGGAACGAGAAAGTTGAATTAAGAGAGTACTCGTATACGATATATGTATCACGCATGGCATTCGTAACAAAGTGGCACCTACTATTAGCTACTTCACAAAGTGCACTAGTTTGGGCACCTATTCGTTCCCTCTCATCTAGGTATGTCCAGCTATGCGTTTTCTCTATTAATATTCCAGTCAATCCCTGAAAAGTAATTGAAAGCCTGCATAAATTAGAGAAAAGTATGGCTCAAGAAGAACTTCTTTACCAGTTTGAGAAAGCACTTAATAGACTCTTTGAAATCTTACACAATATTACATGATACATGCAGTAATGTTTCTGCGCATAACTACGTCAAATTTAAAAAGCATGCTGGGAAACCTGTGTGAATGATGATTTAACCCTTTTTTTTCTTAAAAAAAAAATAAGATAATGTTTACCCCGTAACAAATATCTTCTGTACTCGTCACAACTAATATGTTATGTTAAGGCCTCGGCTGCAGTGACCAGAGATTCCCGTTTGACTACATAAAATAGATCATACAATCCTCCAGCTTATTGTTACTAGTCACCCCTAGTATGCGCAAAAGTTGCAAAAATTGTTTCATGAAAGAATTGCACAGCAGCGGCGCTAATCTTAGCTACGAGCAGTCACTGTGCTGAACACAGTACACTTTAATGGTGCGGAAACTGCTCAAACTAAATTTAATGCTTCGTAGGCTAGCGTAGGCTAGCCTCCACAAGGACAGTGGGCACAGGTACAGTGAAATGATCAAGACTTCTTGTCCTCATTTGATGTACTATAAGTTTTTTTATTAATTAAGTAACTAACAGAGATAAATCTAAAGCTACCGAGCTGAAGCTCCTGTAAGCAAACTGTAAGAGTTCATAACATCGTTAGCGAAGATTTACTACAGAGCGAACTGTGTCTAATTCAAGACACCCACACATCACGCATCTCTTTACGAGTTAAGTGAAACTCCTAAAACGAAGACGGGCATCACGTGATAGTCTCGGGAGGAGTCATAGGTTTATGTTTAAATACTTATATCTTCATATTTTTATAAATGTGTATCTCTCGTGTTACGCTCTAAGCAAAATGGATAGGCGAATACTAAGTCAGGCTGAAGGTTTGGTAATTATATCGCATTTCGATGGATATCGATTAAGCAAAATTTACACAAGGTTGCAGAAGATAGCCAAAGTGGAAACCTTGTCTTTACCTTATAAATTAATTCACTTCTTGCTCAGCCAGCGTTGAAAACCAAACAATGAAAATATTTACTGCTTTTCTTAAAGTGAAGTCTGATTTTTCTTACTTTCTCCGTACATCGTAACTACAGTATATTTGCTCAGAGTTCATGACGTACAAATTGAGTAGGTGTTCAACAAAACTCTGGTGAAGCGATTTTTCACGGTGCAGTAGACGAAGTAATTATTTTTTCCAGCTTACTGTCTTCTATTGACGAGGCAGTTCTCGCTTTAGCACAAAAATTTCAATGTACAGTAGTTTCATGCTATATACGTGATTATGCTTCACTCCATTCTAAAATAAACTGATTTTTATCACCCGTTAACGAAGTGAGAGAGGTGATAATGTCTTCGTTGAAGATTTGGGTATATACAGGGTGGGGCACATATACTGTTACAAAATAAAACTCAGATTTATCCCAACAAAAAAAAATACATTTAGTAGTCCAAATACAGAAATGATCAGCAAATACTGAAGGAACTATATGGTATAAGTATTATTGAAAATTTTTCCCTCGAGCCTTCACTACACTACCAAATCTTTTTGGGAAATCATCTTTGGCAGCCCGCACAACATCTGAGGGTATTTTCTACCAGCATTTGTTCAATTTTATTTTGAAAGCTTCAATATTTTGGCAAGGATTAGAGTAGGCTCCACTCTCCAGGAGTCACCACAAAGAATAATCAAGAGCATTAAGATGAGGTGATGTGGGAGGCATTCTTTTTTGCTTATCCAGAACTGACAGTTGTCTTTACACCACTGCTGTGTTACTCGAGCAGTGTAGCTTGTCGCCCCATCTTGTTGGAGAGTCCAAACTTCATCACCGTACATAAGCTGAGTAAAGCATCCTTAGGCATGTATCTTCATAGTGAATAAATGACGCCTTTTGACTTACTTAATTTGTTGCAAACGTGGTTTACATGCTGAGAAAACTATAATTTATCATCAATTATAACACCCAGGTACTTAAAGGTTTTAACCCATTCTAGTTTGCTCCCACAGAAATATACATCAACTAATTCATTCACTCTCGCAGGACTAAAAAGCATAAGTTTAGCTTTATCCGTATTAGGTGCCAATTTGTTCACATCAAGCCATTCTGTTAGATGAACAATAAATTTTCGCACTCTTTGAATCACAACCTCTAGAGAAGTGTCATTGATGTAAAATACAGCATCATCCGCGAGTAACAGTGATTTCACCCCATCAAAATGCACAATGTCATTAATATAGATATTGAACAGCAGCGGTCCTAGCACTGAGCCCTGCGGAACTCCAACATCAGTGATTCTATCATCCGATGGACAATCATCAATTTTTACAAAATCTTTGCGATTTTCCAAGTAACTAACAAATAAATCGTTAGCTTCACCTCTAATACCATAATGTGACTACTTTTTTTATTAAAGTACCATGATTGACCGTATCAAAGTCAAGCACACAAACAGGCCAACCGATCATAACCAATCTTTAATCATTTATGTCTTTCAACATTTTTGACAAAGCTCGTAAATTTCATGAAAATCAGTTCATAAGTTTTGAGTTATTTTGCTAACAAGTGTAACATCAACCAGAGACGAACGAACGAAAATTTGGTCATTTACTCTTTGTGATCTCTTCTTGATATGCCTAACAACTCATGTAATTTTACCCTAAGAAAAAATAGGCAGACAAACAAACAAACACGACGGTTCTTCTCCAAGAGTTAATCATCTGGTACTGCTAACATGCTAAACAATCCCAGCAATTTTTTTAAAGATCCGTCTATAACTTTTTTAGTTATCTCGGTGTCAGATAAACAACCCGAATAACTGGCGGACAAACACGACAAAAACATTATCTCTTTGTGGAGGTAATCTCATCACAAATTTCTTGTTATCATTTTTGGCAGCGCGGTCATTCTAAAATTTATTTATTCTGGTAAAAATATGAAAGAATAATTATTTAAAAAAGAAAAGAAGCAGATATGATCCGCTACAGATCTTCGAGGATATTTTCATGAAAGAGCATATTGTATATTACTCCCAATCACTTTGGAAAAGATTGATAAAGCTCTCGGACTGACCATACCTTCTGATTTTTATCAGTAGAATTTCACCTGCTCCTCATTTTTAAGTGAAATATCTAGTCTTATGTCAGCCAAACTTCATACAAATAGCTCAGGACTTACCTCTTATATATGAAGGGCACTTGGACCTGTGACGTCACGATTGATGACTTCAGCTGTTGTCTGGTTCTCCTCATATTGTTCACTCCCTGACCCACGGACGTGCTGGCATGAGTCACAGATATTTCTGGAATTCAGTGTCTCTCTAGCGCAGCTCTTCATTCCTCCCGTAAGCCTTACTACATTACACCCTAGGGTGCAATTTAAGCTGTAGAAAGCGCACACGGGCTGCCCTATCACGCCAAGCCTGTACTGAGTGGCTATCGATCTAAGGTAGTTAATACATGAGCTGATAGCTCGCACTGAAGCTGTTCCCTATAAAGTATGCCGTACATGAGCCTCCCCGTCTATGGTTTATCTGCAACGACGAAAGCGTTGTCGAAACCTTTTCGATACTGTTTGCCTACATTTATTATGACGCGAGACTCCTAAGGCCTTTTCCATTCGCATGCTATGATTGAGGTAATTTGATATTTTAGTTTAAATTTTTGCACAGCTTCAATCTTGAGAGCTGGATTCGTTAGTTTAAATCGAGTTTGGAGTTCAACTCTCTGACCTAAGACGTGCTGGCGTGACTCACAGAAATTTCTGGAAATTAGTCATTCGTTACGGTCAAACCTAACAATTCCAACGCTGAAGAAATAATCTGCTATGCCGCTAAATTAAAGCCGATGAGATTATATCACATCGATCGCATTGTGCGACACAAAGACGCCCCTAATAATACTAAACCCACCCGGACCCCCACCTAATGAAGCCTTCTCAAAAAGTACCTATTGTTCAATGAGCCGTACATTTTAAGTTTACTATACAAAATTAATCATAGCAGAAAGAGCAAAAACATGTGTTTATTGCCACCGATAAATTGATTCAGCTCCGGTCTGACGAGCTGAATGTGCATACAGTGGGATATCCCATGGCCCCTACCCTAGAAAAGCTCATGAACTCCTGAGGGGTCGTCAGCCTCACATGGAACCACTGGAGACAACACATACAGAAATGTATACCATCAGGTGAGGTCCACGTAGCTCCGCCTCTTGGCAAATGTCAGAGCGTTCGATCGGTATGGATCGGGCAAGTTCCTTGACCTGATTTACGTCTGACTTTTGCTGTCTCACACCATCAACTGGATTTGCTTTTTTTGGCGACGACTGTTAATAGCATTAACAATTGCATAGCTCTATTTAATTTAGATTCATATGAACTAACTAACTAAGTAATTATGGAAGATCAAGTCAGCTATGCAACGGCGTTTACGTGCACGCGTAAAACCAGACTTGTGTGACGTCATTCCAAAGTTTGTGACTTGATACAAAGTCTTCAGTGGCTTGAAGCTTTCCTGTCAAATAGAACTCAAAGTGTAATCAGCAACAAATTGTCATCAGGACAGCCGGTACTCCGTGGAGTACCACAAGGCACCGTGCTTAGCCCTATACTTTTATTTATCATGATCAGTCACAAGGGGTACTGATGCAATTGCTGACGATACACAAATAATAGCTGCTGTGCAATCTGCGGAAGACGTGTTGTCTGTCCAGCAAGATTTGGAAAGTATCTGCCAATGGTCGGTAAAAAATAATATGACTTTCAATGAAACAAAATTAGAGCAGTTAATATACGGAAAAAATTCTACCTTCTTTGAATCCGCACTATATACTACCAGCGATGGATTTGAATTGAAAGAAAGACAGTTTTGAAGGACTTTGAAGTGAAAATGCAAGACGATACTACCTTCTAAAAACATATTGCTAGAGTTATCGGTGGGGGAAAAATGTGGAGTGGGTGGGCATTACGAACTTTCTCGCCACGCGAAGCACACGTGATGCTCACACTATGGAAACAATTAATTCTGCTGAGAGTAGAATCTGCTCTCCACATTGGATGCCGAGTACGAGAAAAAAGCTATCCAAAGAAGCTATCCAAAGACCGTTCACAGCCAAAATTCGAGGCATGCAAGAGTACGATTATCACGAACGAAGTAGCTGTCTCCAATTGTATTCAATACAACGAAGCTTCAAGCGATTTACAATCATATATATGAATCGGATTTACGTCACGATCTCCCGCATCTCTCAAGTAAGGATTACGGGCTTGGACGGTGCCCAGATAATGCCAGTACTTTTACTGGAGGTTAGGCCTTTTATTCATCTGATGCCCTTCCTGCCGTGCACCAATGACGCTTATTGGATTTGAACCCGGGACCTGCTGATCCAGAAGCAGGAACTTGACCATAATGTCGCGACGGCCAGGTTGAATTATAATCAAATGTTTGAAACATCCCGGAACGTCTCACTGTGAATGTGAATGAATGGATTGTCACTAGACACTCAAAAAGAACTGGAAGGATTTGTGATATACGCATCCCAAGCAGAGACGGTGGCAAAGCGTGGCGACGAAATATTATAGTAGCTTCTCTTTACGGGGAACAAGATTGTTTAACGAAATACCTCGGCATATTCGAAATGCCACTGATATGAAAGTTATGGAGTTCAAAAATTTGTTATATTCTTCTTTAAAAAAAATATCAGATTGACCAGCGGTCAGCGGTTACGTGCACTGAGGAGATAAATCGCTACAGGCTTTCTTAGCTCGCTAACTGTGGCCACACAGACAATACCCAGCATCGTAACTACACATACGTGAAGTGATGTGCGCAACGTCACCTGGACTTCGTTTGGAGACCCACAAGATCAGTAAATGTAGACTCCTCCTACAGGCTCGCTGTAAGGTAAGTAGCAGCCATCATACAGTGGATGGTATTTTGTGATATTTTAGGCTAAAATAATAAAGAATAACCTATTTCGAGCGCGTGACAGACGTGGGCAGTAGCAGGAAGATTGTTCACTTTCATCCTTTTGCAATACCCAATCAGATATTTTTGGGCATTTATCGGCTGCCTATGGAAAATGGTGAAAGGTATCCAATAACATCGGATAAATGCCTATAAATTTCCGATTGGGCCTGTTCAGTGGGTATCATACCACCCTGCAACTTGTTGTCAGAAATTAAAGCAAAACTTTGCTATTAATTTTTGTAACATGTAAATGCCTTTACGTTTAATTTCTGTTTATTTATTTACTTTTTTAATAAATTAACAATAATTTATTAGCATGATGCGCTACATCTCTCCTGCGAATTAAGAATTCATAATCCCTGATCGAATAGCTTAAAATTTGCTAACTGTGGCGAAAGTAACAAAACTGCAATTCGTAGTGTAGCTATTCGAGTCTTCGAAAACACGCGTAGTGTGCGCATCTATAGGTATAATACCGACAGCAGAAATACATTAAAGTAGGCGACTGTTAACAAATATCTGTAAAGAAACTCCCGGGGCGTGGGAGTGAAACACCTCTGTAATTTCCGTAATTTCCCATTCAGAAAATATTGTGCGTGTAGTCGACTCTTTCTTATATACAAATCGATTGCTTGTGGAAAATTTTACGATTGCGTTAAAGATTTATGAAAGTGTGTTCGACTGGCCAATTAAGTTTTACTGGCTGAGAATGTAAATCCCGAAAATAAGCGTTTACGACGTAGGCTTGAGTTATTTTGCTAACAAGTGTAACATCAACCAGAGACGAACGAACGAAAATTTGGTCATTTACTCTTCTGCAGATTATTTAACCATATAATCATCCGACAGACTGTTTCGGTCAATGTGGAGGAAGGGAACACGCCTTGAGTGTAATGGAGTGGAAATATTCGATTAATAGTTTTAGAATAGCACGATACCTGCCATGCAGGGTACTGTCTTTGCCTGCATGCCTTAGCTGTCTTTTTATTTTATGCAATAAATAATTTTTTTAGAATTAATAGGACAATTTTGCGATTGTGGAGCAATACACAGTAGAAGCTAGCTTGCTTTCGGATGAAGTGTAATGTCTTTCTTTAAGTCAGTGTTGGCGTATAGGGCAATAGTCCTGCGCAACAACTGCGTCTATCAATGTGTTCAGGATAGTTGTATTTAAAAAAAATAGCAATAGCCCGAGCCGATGTAAAATGACGGCAGAAAATCGTTCGTTCAACGTAACTGAATTCTTCGCTCCTCTCCGCAGTTCTGCGCTGCACAATGTCTTACCCTTTTCTCTCGTCAATATTTCCCTCAATAGCTGCTCATCCTGAGCTTAAAGCGAAATAAAGCTTTGATGCGGGAAGATAATAGTTAATTCGGTAATCATAACACTGCTAAGAGGTACGTACCTCAGCCACCATCAGAGCTTAATATCAAATTGGCACAGCAAGAAACTTGGCTGGCGGCGGCTGCTGCAAAGTTCAAATCTTCTCCTATTTTATCAATGTTTTATCAATGAGCCTGATTCGTGATATATATGTACTGTAAATAGGAAAATTCATTGCAAAATGCTACTGTAATACTTATTTATATCTGCATGATGGTTTTATTTAATTAAGTAAGGTACTAGTTTAGTGCACAGCAATTGCATAATACCCTAATTACCATAGCAGTTGGTCACTAGGTGTTTATAGTGTGCCTAGACGCTGCTTGCGGCCGTGATGGAGTTATGCGCATATATAATTATGATTCGGGAGACAACGTTGTGAGCCCTAGCGCTGAATTTGCTGACTAAGCATAACCTTACTTGCTTTTGAAGAGCTTCTCTCGTTCTTGGAAAAGAGAACAGAAATTGGACTCTGAATACCCTCTCTCGGCTACGCATTGGTACTTACTTTATGTAGGAACTAGATCAATGTCATCAATCGAATTTTTTGGGTAATCTGTTTCAGTTTTTCTGCCGTACAGTAGACCTGAACTCTTTCGTAAGTTACGGTTACTATGAATTGTTTCTATTACTGAACGGCTTGAAAACATTTGGTGGACCAGGACGACGTCTCTGTGAGCTGTTAAATATTTTCAGCATCGACAAGCATACATTTGTGTTACAAAGTACATTTCTTTGTAACGAAATCATAACAAGAGTGGGTGAGTGTAGTACGGGCTTATCACCTCCTGCATATCACACGAGTCTGTGGACATTGTGCACCTCCGTGTAAAACTTTTTAGGAACAAACCGTGCCGTAAATGTAAGCTCACATATCGTAGCCTAAGCCCTTCTTCGCGATGTTTTTGCTTTCCTACTTTTTTACTTTCTTCTGAAAAAATACGCTTACGCAAATATATCGTGCAGGTTTGGGTTATGTCAAACAACTCATATCGAAGAAAGTGCAAAAAAACGTTGTGGTCAAGTTATATCGAAACTTCCACCAAGGTTGCAAACAGTCGGGACCTCTCAGAGCGCAACCCACCAAGTCAAAACTGACAAACGGACACACACACACACACACACGGTAAAAACTTTACATTCTCGCGAATACTCCTCGAGCTGTAATAACCGATAGCTTTCGCTTGAAGAGCTGCTTCGATAGCAGCTATGTATTGAGCGCCTCCGACCGACTGCAATCGTGTTCTGCCAGCAGGAGACCAAAGACCCCCTAGGTGCTATGCAGCAGTTACACTTTCGAGTATTGGGGTAATCACCAAAGTTTGGTGATAATTACCAAAGTTTGGTGATAACCAGGCTCTAGCATATTGGACGCACCTTTTAGAATTTACTACGTGCACCGTAGTGAAAGTGAGCTGTGGGTCGTTACAGGTTTGTCAGAGTTGTGTTATTTCGCTCTGTGTACCATTATGATTTAGCGCAGTCGAGTAAACTTGCTTCATGGAACACACAACAGTGAACGACAGTTGGATAATTTCGCTGAAGGGACTGTTAAGTCCACAACGGCTGATTAATTTGACCATATAGCGTTGTAGTTCACTACTGCTGGTTAAACTACTGCGGTATAATGAGCATTAGAAATTTCTAAGTGCTGCTCTTGTTGACACGATAAAAAATTAAATTCTACTTGAGCAAACTCTTTTCGTTTGGTCAATGCTCAAACTGCTCAAATTCTATGCTGAATTGGTTTTCATTTATTTTTTTGGTGAGACCAAACGATAACGCCCTCAAAGTAGGTCTGGGTTTACATTTTTTTGGGCTTCTACAAAATGCTTTTACAACCCTAACTACATACACCGCAGTCAGAACAGTGGAGAAGGGCAGATACTGCTTCATTACTGTCATTTCTGACGGCCAATTACACCAGTCTACATCGTTAGGTGGCATTGACTGGCCCGGTAAGATCGCGGCAAGCAAAGCTTCCGAGGCTTAGCTTCACTGGAACTTGAGACAGGCATGTTGGTTTCGTCGCTATCAATCTAGTTTCAAACGTTACATCTTCAATTAAATATTGTTGAAACGGCCGGAATTTAACACTGCTTCTTAAAAGGGAGTTTCCAGCTGTCTCTAATGAGTCGTCGTGCTGCCGAAACCTCAGCCAAGATTTAGATAAACAAAATCAACAAAATCAACGATCCTAAGTAGGAAATTTCCAAAGTACGGAAGGTATCGGTTGTTCCGGCTTTGTTAGGCTGCCACATCTGCTGCTGAATTCATCCAATGGAGTGAGTTCTTAGTCAAGGTCGTAAGTCTGGCATTGAAAACATAATATGGTTGTTAAATGACTCTATCATTCATAAAGGCAGCTCGCTTTTCTAACCACTCCCAAGGAGATTTTGTCGGTTTTACAATGTCGAACAGTTAACCACCGTTACTTTGGTTTCACCAACATTTGCCGAACCAATCCTTTGCCAACTCTTTACGCAGTGCTAAACTTCATTTTCTCCCTACACATTTGTGCTCGTCAACTAGGGTGCTTTCTTTTTTGCTTTCACTTTTCTCTGACGTGTTCCGGATTATTGTTTAACTTATTCAATTAAAAAAAATTTGTTCAACGCAATAGCCTAAAATAGGAAAGTGTATAGGTTTCCATGCTCTAACTTTATCTAATTTCTTACTTAAATTATAAACTTAACCTAAATACAGTAATTTAATAGTATCAGAGCACTTTACTGCCTCCATTTTCATTTTATTTTTTGGCAAAAGCTCTTTAGCCCAGGCATTGCACTAATATGTTTCGGTGCGTTTTTTGTTCCACGTTCGTCAAATATCTAGAATCAAGTTTGAATTTCGGTTGGTTTTTGTTGAAGTTGTGTTGTAGTAACGAAAGTATAATTCTCTTCTTTATAGCCCCTACCGTCTCCTCTTCTATACTTGCTTGTTATCACCCGCTAACGAAGTGAGAGATGTGATCAAGTTTTCGTTGAAGATTTAAGTGTATATATATTTTTTATTTATCTGTCCACGTAAAAAGAGAGAGAAGGAGTTGAGCAATACAGTATTCATAATTTTTTAAACGGAGTCAAGTGAGCTGACCTAGATATAAAAAATACTAGAACTCTAGAGTAAGCTGCCCATCAGAAATGACGGCGTTGAAATTCCCCCCCCCCCCCCCCCCCNNNAAGTTGCCCATCAGAAATGACGGCGTTGAAATTCCCCCCCCCCCCTCCCACCGCGGGTGATGGTCTTACTCCACGAGGCGTTCTAATGTTGCTACTGCGGTCTTAGGCGTCCATCTTGCACCACACAGCCGCAAAATTGGTATTCTTCAAAAGCTTAAAAAAATGCTTTTTAATAGAGTTAATCAAAGATCTATCTAATCATACATTGCTTTAAATTCGTACATTGAAGTATGAAGTTGTTAAATATATATTAAATTTTCTTATTATACACTTTGGTGCTGTTTCATGGTTCGTTAGTTCTCGTAAAGTTGCTCTTTTTTTTGGCCATGCGCAGCAGCAGTGTGTGAGCCAAGGAGGTTCAATACCGTATAAGTAAGCCTGGTTCGGAGCCTGTTATTGGGGGAAGAGATGACTGGAAGCCCGTGACTGGACGGAAGGGAGCAACTATCGAAAGACAGAAAACATTCCCTGACCAGCACAGCTGGATTTGGCTCTGTTCCCTTCTGCTATTAAACCTCCTTGTGTGTGATCCAAGGTTTGGGGCTCAAGGCGACCGCTTATTGGGTGCGTGTTCTCCGCAAGAATATGAATAATATTCTCTTCATTCTTCGCCCGGCACCGGGAGTCGGTATCGCTCATCTTCTTTCGGAGTTTGACAGTCTCTCTTGGATAAGCCTTGCCGTTTACTACTAGTTCTTCTTTTAATGAGCTGTGCCTGAATATAACCAAGAAAATGAACTAGCGTTTTTTCAAGAGAAGCATGAAACTCAGCTTTATGAGTAAGCTTTAAAGTATAAACTTCAGAGAGTAAACTCTTTGAAGTAAACTTCAAATATCTTAATGTTACTTCATATAAGCTACGTAGATGAAAATGAAAAAATATACTATATCAGCTATTTTCACTGCTGATTGTGAAAATTGTGCTACTGTGGACATACGCAAAATACTTTAACGATTTACACAAATTATTTTATTTCTACCGAGAAATTAAGGGCATGTTAACTTTAAGTTGACTAAAAGAAAATACTGAATAGAAAGCTATGTATATGGCTTCGTATTGCTTGACGCTTTGAATAACTTAGATAAATGATTCTATTTCTGTCGAAAATTGTGAACTTGAAGTTTATATATCAGAAAATACTTTGAATAGAAACGTACTTAGCTATCAATTATTATTCCTTGAAGCTTATCGAGCAAAAATTCTCTGCACCTATCAGAGTTTGGGACGAATAAAGCCAAGCTTAATTTATCTTAGGGCACGTTTGATCGCCGAAATTAGCCTTTGAGGCCCAACTTGTCCGAAATTGTAGACATGTGTGGTGGTGTCGACCATTTCATTTCAAGCATTAACCCTCAATAGGTTAGTTACCCTTGGTTAGTTACCCTTGGTTAGTTACCCTTGGTTAGTTACCCTTGGTTAGTTACCCTTGGTTAGTTACCCTTGGTTAGTTACCCTTGGTTAGTTACCCTTGGTTAGTTACCCTTGGTT
>LQNS02276925.1:8978088-9022779 GCA_001587735.2 Parhyale hawaiensis | reverse complement strand
CTTTAGAGTGGCATTTCCTCCAACTCAGGGGCTACCCAGAGCCCCAAACCCAAAGCCAGCTCATACAAACAAAGCGGCGTCCGGTGGCCGGACAATGGGGGCGGCCTGATAACGCGCAGATGACAGAGGAAAAAGAAGAAAGAAAGGAAGATCTAAGCCACGAGTCGCTCATGAATGCACGTAAATGTAATTTATAGTCGCTGATCTGGGGAGCTTAACAGTTTGTTACCCTGGTGGAGGGCGTGTTCTTAGTTGTGGAGGATGTCTTTCCCAACGTTTGACAAGTCGATTTTTAAGCGCGTTGACTGTCTCTATATCGACGTCGGAGGGGAGTCTATTCCAAATGTTCACTATAAAATACGGAAAGAACTGCTGGCTTAAGGTTGTTCTCCGGACTTTATACTTGAGGTTTTTGCCGTTGTTTCGCAGGAGATCATTATGGTTTCTTTCAAAAAGTCCCGCTGTAGGTACGTCGTTGAAACCAGTCAAATGCTTTAAAGTTTCTATTAGTTTCCCCTGAGTCGTCTTTGCTCGAGAGAGATCATGCCCAATTCTTGAAGGCGACATTCGCATGCCTTGTTTCGTAGCTCTGCGTTGGATTTTTTTTACGAGGATTGCACTGAGTAACAAGTACTGGCGATCCTCCATTAATGCGGCATCCGCTTATGCGATCACCCATTAATGCGGTAAAAATTTTGTTCCCGATTGTCCATGCATGCGACGCTGAATCCCTTTACACGATACCATAACGCAACATTTCTGTTCCGACATCACTTCTAACGCGCATGCTAAGCCGGTTAATTCACAGTGAAAGCGCCATTCTTGGCATTTGTGAGCAAAATAGCCCCATAGAGCAGTGAATTCTGAACAGATTAGGAATAAAGGAAGTATCGAAAAGAAGATAAGGATGTTAATTAAATGTGCTGCAGGTAAAAAGTGTCAGAAGTTGCAAAGTTCTTCAGCATTAATGAAAGCACAGTAGATCATTAAAAGCAAATGAAAAGCGTATTAGAAGTTGTGCAAACATTCCAAGTAGCGCTGCACATAAAAATCTTAGCAGCACCCAACAATGCGGAAATTCCAAAATACTAGCGACTAGTCTTAGTCCGGAGGGACAGCATTAATGAAGGATCGCCAGTATTCGGACCAAGAGACTGACATGTGAACCCGTCGTAACTTTCTAAGCATGCTGCTTCTAAGTCATTCAGTTTGATTTTAATAATCCAATGAATAAAATGGCTAAGAGCAAAGGTTGTGTGAAGAATAGGAGAATCTACCAGCATCGAATATAAGGCATAACCGGTTGAATTCTTTCGACAAAAATTAATAAATGACGCTTTCGGCGTGAGCCTGTTTTTAGAGTTTACACCAATATTATAAATTGCCAGTACTCAAGAGCCACTTGGGTAATTTTTTGTGAAAATCGCCATTACCTTTTTAGTTCTCTTGCTTTTACTGAGCTTTTCAGAAAATTTCTCGCTCTCTGTGTCACTCTTTATCATCAGATTGTTTTGCTCAAATAAGAAATTAATCTAAATTTACTAACCTCCACCATTCTTGTAGCAGAGATAGGGAAACCTCCAGACGTTGCCGAGACCCACGCAGGTGCCGATCATAGAGAAGACAAACTCGGCGTGGTTACGCCACGACTCCCTCGCAGGGGCATCCTTTTCCGTTGCAGCTACACCGCCTCGCAGCAGCGTCTCACTGCTTTCATCCTTCACCAATGCAACTTTATCCTTGCTAACTGCATTTGAGCTAAGCGCGTCTTCCGAAACCTTAAACGCAGCACAGTCGACGTCATTCATGTGAGGTAGGTCGAATTTACCTTCTCTGGGTGCATGATGAGCTAGGGTACAGTCTCCATTCAGTTCAGGTCGATTCCTTGAATCCTTGCCTAGAATTTGTGCACTCTCAGAGTCCATTATTGACGGATCTCGAGATGGTGAACGCTTGAATTTCTCACTGAGCTGCGAGACGTCGAGCGAAGCTGCCTCGTGCTCCACAGCCAGATCTCATGCAACACTATTGACTTTCGTGACTTCCGATATCCTTGAGTATGCAAGTCAAATTTTCTTTTCTCAGTGATACTTTCTATTCATTAAAGCCAGCTCATATGGCAGTCAACAGATAAGTCCAAATATTTAGAAATTATCCTGAAAGAAAATATATGTAGCAATGCATTTAGTCCAAATTGACTGGGATGAAGATGCAAAACGATAAAAAATGGTACTCGGTAATGTGAAAAAGCCTAGAGTTACTAATTAATGTTCTAGAGAGCTCTCAAATGGTACATAATCATCTGGTTTGAATCATTCCCTAGGGAAAATTATGGGTCAGAGCCCTAACACTGGAGGCCCAACCTACATAAGTACGTTATGGCGAGTCGGACCCTTCGAAGTGTTCCATATCGGTGGACTTGAACGGGCGGTACCATCCACGAATCTTTCAAAGTCCTCCTGACGACTAAACATGGAGGACGGATATATGACGACAATTCTATGTTGCGTAATTTAAACTAAAATTCTGCTTATCAGAACCACAACATATGTGACCTAAACTAAAGTAAGAAGATTACACGCATTCAAAACCATTGTGTGGCTTTGACGGCAGAGTCACAAGTCGCAGTCTGTCACTAGTCGGCATTATGCTCACATTTATTCACAAATAAATATATAAAGGGGATAGAGGGCAATATTAAAATAGCTAAGGAACCACAACGCTAGCCAGTGCATTGGGTGCGACTGTTCTGTTGTGTAATTTCGTTATCGAAGTTTGATTTATTTTACTCGTTGCTCTAGGAAAGTCATCAACGGGCAGTGCCCCAGGTGATGACGTATCAAGGATGAAACGCTGACAACAGATTCACTGCATCTGCAATAACAGCTCGGCAATGCAGGGAACTTATTTAGCGATTTCTGCCTAAATTGAGACATATGAAATAATTTTGCAACAAACTTGTTTTCGAATTTTTAATTAGTGTCAATAATTTTACAATTCTACAAACATGTTTAACCGAATGAACTCTCCTCAGGATATCAAAATCAGTAAACACATGAGAGGGTTATGTTTCAGAAGCCTTTTAACTCAGCTGCACAAGACAGTTTTTTAGTGGTCACATTCCTCTACAGCGTTGCCAATTCTATGGGCATATCTGAGATTTTGTTCGGCGCATATCTTAGCCCCGCCCCCTACCTGCATATAGAGAAATATCGGAAATGCCCATAGAATTGGCAACGCTGCAGAGGAATTAGACCACGCCCGAACTGCCTTGATAAAATGGACAGAGTATAAAGCCGTTGTATGGTGTGCGTCATTTCTCATTATCCCTGATAGTCAGCCTGCTGACGATCTTTGTCGTTTCGCAGCCTTTATGGCAGATTTTGTTCGTAATACCAACAGTGATCTGGTATGATTGCTCTTGATTCCCTCCGTAACGTTATGTTCTTTCAAATATCTTAATTGAAATCCAAACCAGTCCAAAACTAAAAAAAAATGATTTTGCATCGTTTGCAACATTAGTTGAAAAAATTTTAATATTTTTGACTAATTTGGTAAGTTCTGTGGCAACTGTAGTATTTTTTTTTATTGTTAAAGATGTACTCGTATCAATAAAGAAAATTTTAAGATATGATTTTTTTAAAACATACTATGCAGCTAGATGAATGTTGTATCCAAGATTAGTAATCAGTCGGTAAAAGCGTCAGTACCGTTACTTCACTATTCGCTAAAGTACTGAATTGATTTAAAATTAATGTAATTCATTTGCACATTTACCATCATCATTCTGCATCTTCCAAATCAACACAGCAGTCGACTATTTTTCCAAATAAACACAGTGTTTCTGGTTACTTAGAAAATATCTGATATTCCTTTTTGTGGCTTGTGGCATTCTTCACGATTGTGTTAACCAGGAAGCAAAGAGTGTAACGGGAGGACTCACTTGGACTAAAATGAAAGATAGCCGTTACCGCATGTAGCGGAATGGCGTCACATCGACGAGTCGAAGTATATGAGTGTGGGACCTCAGGCCTCCGTAGAATAGTTTCTTAATCCTCACCTACAAATATGAGCAGCGTTATATTCTCCACGCGAGAGACACCCCAATTTCAGTTATTGCTCGAAATTTCTGTACTTAACGACGACAACATTTTACCGTGTTTTGGGTGTGGGTGCAGCTCAAATAGCTGGCCAGTCAGGAGATGGAAATTGAGCGAAATAAGTCGAAAAAATACGGTGATATGTTTAAATATGTTCTGTGGAGAACACTGAAAACTGAATATGATGTGTTAATAAGGCTTCAGTTCAAAAACAAATTTAAATCAGGTCCCAAATTTCTCTGCTAGTGCTGTGAAAGTTTTCACCAGCCTGCACTGCAGTTTTCCGTTGATAATTGTTTATTGCTCAATTAGTATATATTCTCTTAATTCATTTATGGGGCTAAGAGATAAAATTCACAATTTACGACGATTTTTCTGACAAAAATAATTAACATACTCATAGGCTGCTCAGCCGTAGATTCGTCGATGTGACGCCATTGATGGCGTCACTTTTTGGTGCTAGTTTCTCATGAGTCCTCCCGTTACGCTCTTTGCTCCCTGGTGTTAACCGTGATACTGATCACAAAAAAAAAGACAATAAAAAGATGTCTTGCGCCATACAGTACTGGCAACCTCTAGAGTCTATATAGAACGATTGCGTGGCAAATACACCAACGGGTTCCCGGTACGTGCGAGGGTTATACGGTCCCGCAAAAGCTAGCTTGCATATGGTGGTTTCGCACATATTATATAAAGAGCGTTCATGTTCCATGGTCCAATTTTTTACCCTCCCCTAATTGATAAATCTGTTATATATAGCACTGCACTAAAGCATAGCTAAAACACAACCGTAATGTTATATTGCAGCAAAAATCTGTGTGAAAAAAACACTGTAAACATTAAAAAGAAGATACGGTTTTGTGACACTGACTCGTAAATTACATAATAGTACATTTTCTCACAACTGTCCATTGGTATAAGAGCGATTAGCGTACAACAAAATCTCATGTAACGAGAGCCGGGTGTGGATGAAGTTAGTTGTACATGAAGGCAGTTCTATACGAATTCCGTTAGATATCTTAAATGTTCATTTTGTTAACTTTTTTCTCAAAGAATGTAACAATAATTTTTCGTATTGGCTCAACGACTGCTTAGCTATAAAATGAGGGTCCAGTAGTCGGACCCTCAGGTATGGTTGACTGCAAAAAATTATGTGATTTTTTTAAAAGGTTCAAGCATTACTGTGGCGAGCAGAATCAAGCTATGCCCCCTAAAGTACTGTAGGAAGCCCTTGCGGAGCGCCTGTTAAGAGAGCAAGTGTACACTTCACCGTACCACAAAGCAACAAGCACGGTACTGAGTGACGGTGGCACGGTGGAGCCGAGTACTGGATGGCATGGTGCCTCTCAAGTGTAATAATCATCATAGCAACGGCTGCTTTACGTACGTTTCGACGTTTGTGTTCTTAGTATTGACTTTTCGACTACCAATCTACGCCCAAACGATGTTTTGAGTTTGTGATCATATTATTAATTTGTCTGCTGCTGAATTATGGCCCCAATAAAGTATGAAGTGTGCGGTGATATTATGGATTTGTGTGGTACTGATTCATGACCCACTTCTGAACTAGTACCACCGAGTGTTCTGCTCGTGTCGTAGCTTAGGAACGTGGAGATCTATTCGATAATGATATTGTCGACTGGAACGAGAAAGTCGAATAAAGAGAATACTCGTATACGATATATGTATCACGCATGCCATTCGTAACAAAGTGGCGCCTACTATTAGCTACTTCACAAAATGCACTAGTTTGGGCACCAATTCGTTCCCTCTCATCTAGGTATGTCCAGCTATGCGTTTTCTCTATTAATATTCCAGTCAATCCCTGAAAAGTAATTGAAAAGCCTGCATAAATTAGAGAAAAGTATGGCTCAAGAAGTGCTTCGGTACCAGTTTGAGAAAGTACTTAATAGACTCTTTGAAACCTTACACAATATTGCATGATACATGCAGTAATGTTTATGCGCATAACTACGTCAAATTTAAAAAGCATGCTGGGAAACGTGTGTGAATGATGATTTAACCCTTTATTTTCTTAAAAAAAATAAGATTATGTTTACCCCGTAACAAATATCTTCTGTACTCGTCACAACTAATATGTTAGGTGAAGGCCTCGGCTGCAGTGACCAGAGATTTTCGTTTGGCTACATAAAATAGTTCATATAATCCTCCAGCTTATTGTTACTAGTCACCCCTAGTATACGCAAAAGTTGCAAAAACTGTTTCATGAAATAATTGCACAGCAGCGGCGCTAATCTTAGCTACGAGCCGTCACTGGGCTGGACGTAGTACACTTTAATGGTGCAGAAACTGTCCAAACTAAATTTAATTCTTCGATCGTAGGCTAGCGTAGGCTAGCCTCCACAGGGACAGTGGGCATAGGTGCAGTGAAATGACGACCTCTTATCCTCATTTCATGTACTATAAGTTATATTATTAATTAGGTAACTAACAACGATATATCTAAAGCTACCAAGCTGAAGCTTTTGTAAGCAAACTGTGAGAGTTAATAACATCGTGAGCGAAGATTTACTACAGTCTACAGAGCGAACTGTGTCTAATTCAAGACACCCACACGTCACGCATCTGTTTACGAGTTCAGTGAAACTCCTAGAATGAAGACGGGCATCATGTCTCAGTTTCGGGAGGAGTCATAATTTATGTTTAAATACACATCTTCATATTTTAATAAATGTGTATATTGCGTGTTACGCTCTAAACTAAATAGATAGGCGTATACAAAGTCAGGTTGAATGTTTGGTAATTAAATTGTATTTCGATGGATATGAATGAGCAAAATTTACACAAGGTTGCAGAAGATGGCCAAAGTGGGAACCCTTATCTTTACGTTATAAATTAATTCACTTCTTGCTCAGCCAGTGTTGAAAATCAAACAATGAAAATATTTACTGCTCCTCTTAACGCAGCCGTGAAGTCTGATTTTTCTTACTTTCTCCGTACATCAAAACTACAGTACGTATATTTGCTCAGAGTTCAAGACGTACAAATTGAGTAGGGGTTCAACAAAACTCTGGAGA
Source organism: Parhyale hawaiensis (assembly GCA_001587735.2). Taxonomy (NCBI): domain Eukaryota; kingdom Metazoa; phylum Arthropoda; class Malacostraca; order Amphipoda; family Hyalidae; genus Parhyale; species Parhyale hawaiensis. The sequence goes on along the minus strand of LQNS02276925.1, from coordinate 9,015,641 downwards.
AGCGATTTTTCACGTTGCAGTAGATGAAATAATTATTTTTTCCAGCTTGCTTTCTTCCGTTGACGAAGCAGTTCTCGCTCTTAAGAAAAAAATTTTCGATGTACAGTAGTTTCATGCTATATACGTGATGATGCTTCACTGCATTCCAATATAAACTGATTTTTATCTCCCGTTAACGAAGTGAGAGAGGTGATAATGTTTTCGTTGAAGATTTGGGTATATGCAGGGTGGGACACATATACTGTTACAAAATAAAACACAGATTTATCCCAACAAAATATACATTTAGTAGTCCAAATACAGAAAATGATTAGCAGCTACTGAAGGAACTATATGGTATAAGTTTCATTCAAAATGTTTCCCTCGAGCCTTCACTACACTACGAATTCTTTTTGGGAAATCATCTATGGCAGCCCGCACAACATCTAAGGGTATTTTCTCCCAGCATTTGCTCAATTTTATCTTGAAAGCTTCAATATTTTGGCAAGGAGTAAAAAAGGCTTCGCTCTCCAGGAGTCACCACAAAGAATAATCAAGAGAGTTAAGATCAGGCCATTCTTCTTTGCTAATTCCAGAGGGAAATTTCCACTTGTTTTTGTCAAGATTAACAAAGAACGTTACGTTGAGGACATTCTTGAAGGTGCACTGATGCCATGGTGTAATTCTGCGTACGGTGATGAAGTTTGGTCTGTCCAACACGATGGGGCGACAAGACACACTGTTCGAGTAACACAGCAGCGGTGTAGAGACAACTGTCTGTTCCGGATTAGCAAAGAAGAATGGCCTCCCGCATCACCTGATCTTAACGCTCTTGATTGTTCTTTGTGGTGACCCTTAGATGTTGTGCGTGCTACCATAGATGATTTCCCAAAAAGACTTCGTAGTGTAGAGAAGGCTCGAGGGAAACATTTTGAATGAAACTTATACCATATAGTTCCTTCAGTATTTGCTGATCATTTCTGTATTTGGACTACTTTATGTATTTTTTTTCTATGGATAAATTTGAGTTTTATTTTGTAACAGTATTTATGTCCCACTCTGTGTATTTGTCTGTCCACTCAAAAAATGATCGAAGGAATTGAGCAATGCGTATAATTTTTTGCAAGGAGTTTGGTGGGTTGACGTAGATGTGACCCATGTCAAAAAATTAGACCTAGCTGGCCATAAAAAATGATATCGTTGAATTTTCCTCCGCCGGGGTGAATTTGCCTCCATCGCCTTAGGTCGTCTTAAGCCACGAGGCGTTCTGTTTTTCCTATGTAGCTAATATAGTAGGGACGTAGCGCGCTAACCTTGTTGGAGACAGCATCCATGTGAGAAATTAGGATTAGCTGGCAATCAAAAGTGACTTCAATGAATTTGCAACCCCCCCCCTCCCCATAGCGGGCGATGGTCTTACGCAACGAGGCGTTCTAGTTTCGTTTGCCGTTCAAGGCAAGGAAGGAGTGTGCTGCTAAGATGAATTGAAACAGAGATCACTTATATCTTTTGACAATTTGAGTTGGCCACGTTCGCATATCTTTCAGTAGCATAGAAACGAAAGTATGAACAACTAGAGCAATCTGAGAACGAATACCTCCGCCAAGCAAGACAAAGGCAATGAAAAATTTAAATTAGTTCTGACCCCATGATTCCCTTTGCATCAGCACCATAATCCAATCATTTGTGCTCTTTGACAGTAATAACAGCTCCTGTAATTTGCTTGAAAATCCGTTCATAAGTTTTCAAGTTATGCTGCAAACTAATATTCTGATAAAAATTAATCAAACACACAAACAGACCAACCGATCATCACCAATATTTAATCATTTATGTCTTTCAACTTTATTAACAAAGCTCGTAATTTTCATGAAGATCAGCTCATAAGATTTTGTATTATTTTGCTAAAAAGCGTAACATCAAACAGAGACAAACGAACGAAAATTTCTTCATTTACTCTTCGTGATATACCTAACAACTCATGTAAATTTAATAAGAATCCGTCAATTACTTTATGAGTGACCGTCGCCTAAGAAAATTTAGGCAGACAAACAAACGCTTGAACGGATCTTCTCCAACGGTTAATCATCTGGTACTGTTAGCATTCCTAACATTCCCTGTAAAGTTTGTAAAGATGGGTCCATAATTTTTTGAGTTTTCTCGGTGTCAGACAAACAAACCTAATAGCAGACAGACAAACGCAACAAAAACATAATCTCCTTATTGGAGGTCATCTCATCACAAATTCCTCGTTATCAATTTTGGCAACGTGGGCATTCTAGTATTTATATATCCTGGTAAAAATATGAAAGAATAATTATTTAGAAAAGAAAAAAGTAGTATATGATCCGCTACAGATCCTCGAGGATACTTTCATGGAATACCATATTGCATATTAAACCCGATCACCTTGGAAAAGATTGATAAAGCTCTCGGACTGACCACACCTTGTGATTTTTATCAGTAGAAATTCACCTGATCCTCATTTTTATCTTAAATATCCAGTCATATGTCAGCCAAACTTCATACATAGCTCAGGATTTACTTCTTCTATGAAGGGCACTTGGTCCTGTGACGTCACGACTGATGACTAAGCTGTTGTGTGGTTCTCCTCATATTGTTCACTCCCTGACCCACGGATCGACGTACTGGCATGAGTCACAGATATTTCTGGAATTCACTGTCTCTCTAGCGCAGCTCTTCATTCCTCCCGTAAGCCTTACTGCATTACACCCTAGGGTGCAATTTAAGCTGTAGAAAGCGCACACGGGCTGCCCTATCACGCCAAGCCTGTACTGAGTGGCTATCGATCTTGGGTAGTTAATAGATGAGCTGATGGCTCGCACTGAAGCTGTTCCCTATAAAGTAAGCCGTACATGAGCCTCAGCGTCTACGGTTTATCTGCAACGATCTATGGCTAAACGGTTGAGATCACGAAGGCGTTGTCGAGACTTTTTCGATACCGTTTGCAGCAATTGAGAGTATTGCCTAAATTTATAATAACGCGAGACTCCAAAGGCCTTTTCCATTCGCATGCTATGATTGAGGTAATTTAATCTTTTAGTTTTAATTTTTGTACAGCTTCAATCTTGAGAGCTGGATTGGTTAGCTTAAATCGAGTATGGAGTTAAGCTCTCTGACCTACGGACGCGCTGGCGTGACTCACAGAAATTTCTAGAAATTAGTCCCTCGTTACGATCAAACCTAACAATTCCAACGCTGAAGAAATGATCTACTGTCCCGGCAAATTAAACCCGATGAGATTATATCACATCGATCCCATTGTGCGACACAAAGACGCTCCCAATAGTACTAAACCCACCCTGACCCCCACCTAATGAAGCCTTCTCAAAGAGTAACCATTGTTTAATGAGCCATACGTTTTAAGTGTACTATACAAAATTAATCATAGTAGAAAAAGAAAAAAACATGTGTTTATTACCACCGATAAATTGATTCAGCTCCGTTCTGACGAGCTGAATGTGCATACAGCGGGATTTCCCATGGCCCCTACACTAGAAAAAGCTCATGAACTCCTGAGGGGTCGTAAGCCGCACATGGAACCACTGGAGATGACACATACAGAAATGTATACCATCAGGTGAAGTCCACGTAGCTCCGCCTCTTGGCAAATGTCAGAGCGTTCGATCGGTATGGATCGGGCAAGTTCCGTGACCTGATTTACGTCTGACTTTTGCTGTCTCACACCATCAACTGGATTCGTTTTTTTGGCGACGACTGTTAATAGCATTAACAATTGCATACCTCTACTTAAATGGAGATTCATATGAACTAACTAACTAACTGAGTAATTATGGAAGATCAAGTCAGTTATGCCAGCGCGTTCACGTGCACGTGTAAAACCAGACATGTGTGACGTCATTCCAAAGTTTCTGACTTGATACTAAGTCTTCAATGGCTTGAAGCTTTCCTGTCAATAGAACTCAAAGTGTAATCAGCAACAACGTGTCATCAAGACAGCCGGTACTCAGTGGAGTACCACAAGGCACCGTGCTTGGCCCTATGTTTTTTTTTATCATGATCGTTGACATGCGGTACTGATGCAACTATGCAGTCCCTTCGTCATTTGCTGACGATACATAAATAATAGCTGCTGTGCAATCTGCGGAAGACGTGCTGTCTGTCCAGCAAGATTTGGGAAGTACCTGACAATGGTCGGTAAAAAACAATATGACTTTTATTGAAACAAAATTAGAGTAGTTAATATACGGAAAAAATTCTACCTTTTTTAAATCCGCCCTATATACTAACAGCGATGGACTTGAAATTGAAAGAAAGACAGTTTTGAGAGACTTTGGAGTGAGAATACAAGACTACTACCTTCGAAAAACATATTGCTAGAGTTATCGCTGGGGAAAAAATATGGAGTGGGTGGGCTTTACAAACTTTCTCGACACGCGAAGCAGACGTGGTGCTCACACTATGGAAAGAATTATTTCTGCTTAGAGTAGAATACTGTCCTCCACATTGGATGCCGAGTACGAGAAAAAAGCAAGAACAACTTGAAGCTAGCACGGTACCTGCCATACATGGTACTATCTTTTCCTGCATGTATTAGCTGTCTATTTATTTTATGCATTAAATAATACTTTGGAATTAATAGGACAATTTTGCGATTGTGGAGCAATACACAGTAGAAGCTAGCTTGCTATCGGATGAAGTGTAATGTCTCTCTTTAAGTCAGTGATGGCGTATAAGGCCATAGTTTTTGCGCAACAACTGCGTCTATCAATGTGTTCAGGATAGTTGTATTTAAAAAAAAATAGCAATAGCCAGAGCCGTTTTAAAATGACGGCAGAAAATCGTTCGTTCAACGTAAACTGGTTTCTTCGTTCCTCTCCGGAGTTCTGCCCTGCACAATATCTTACCCTTTTCTCTCGTCAATATTATCCTCTATAGTAGCTCATCGTGAGCGTAAAGTGAAATAAAGCTTTGATGCGGGAAGATAATAGTTAATTCGGTATTCATGACACTGCTAAGAGGTACGTACCTCTGCCACCATCAGTGCTTAATATCAAATGTGGCACAGCAAGAAACTTGGCTGGCGGCGGCCGCTGCAATGTTCAAATCTTCTCCTATTTCATCGATGAGCCTGATGCGTGCTATGTATGTTCTGCAAATGGGAAAATTCATTGAGAAATGCCACAGTAATACTTATATCTGCATGATGGTTTTATTTAATTATGTAAGGTACTAGTGTACTGCACAGCAATTGCATAATACCCTAATTACCAGAAGCACTTGGTCACTAGGTGTTTATGGTGTGGCTAGACGCTGCTTGCGGCCGTGATGGTGATATGCGCATATATAATTATGATCCTTAGATAACGTTGCGAGCCCGAGCGCTGAATGTGCTGACTAAGCATAACCTTACTTGCTTTTGAACAGCTTCTCGTATTCTTGGAAAAGAGAACAACAATTGGACTCTGAATACCCGCTGCGCATTGGTACCTACTTTATTTAGGGACTAGATCAATGTCATCAATCGAATTTTTTGGGTAATCTGTTTCAGTTTTTCTTCCGTACAGTAGACCTGAACTCTTTCGTAAGTGACGGTTACTATGAATTGTTTCTATTGCTAAGCGGCTTGAAAACATCTGATGAACCAGGACGACGTCACTGTGAGCTGTTGAATATTTTCACCATTGACAAGAATACATTTGTGTTACTAAGTACATTTCTTTGTAACAAAATCATAACAAAAGAGGGTGAGTGTAGTACGGGATTATCACCTCCTGCACATCACACGAGTCTGTAGACTTGTGCACCCCCGTGTAAAACTTTTCAGGAACAAACCGTGCCGTAAATGTAAGCTCATATATCGTAGCTTAAGCCCTTCTTCGCCCAAGTGAATATGGTCAAATTTATAAAGCTATTTAAACGAAAAAGTCTTGCAGCCGACCAGTGAAGAGTTAATAACCTATAATAACTTCACTCACTAGAGAAGAGGATGTTTGTGCTTTCGTACTTTTTTTACTTTCTTCTGAAAAGATATGCTTACGCAGATATATCGTGCAGGCTTAGATTATGTCAAAGAACTTATAGCAAAAAAGTGCAAAAAACGCTGTGGTTAATTTACATCAAAACTCCCACCGAGGTTGCAAACAGTCGGGACCTCTCAGAGCGCAACCCACCAAGTCCGAGCTGACAGACGGGCACACACACGGTAAAAACTTTACATTCCCGCGAATACTCCTCGAGCTGTAATAACCGATAGCTTTCGCTTGAAGAGCTGCTTCGTTTGCAGCTATGTATTGAGCGCCTCCGACTGCAATCGTGTTCGGCCAGCAGGAGGCCAAAGACCCCCTATAGAGCTATGCAGTAGCTACGCGCTCGAGTGTGGTGATAATCACCAAAGTTTGGTGATAATCAGGATCTAGTATATTGGACGCACCTTTTAGAATTTACTAGGTGCACCGTGTGAAAGTGAGCTGTGGGTCGTTACAGGTTTGTCAGAGTTGTGTAAATTCGCGCTCTGTGCCGTTATGATCTAGAGCAGTTGAGTAAACTTGCTGTATGGAACACACAACAGTGAACAGCAGTTGGATAATTTCGCTGAAGGGACCGTTAAGTCCACAACGGCTGATTAATTTGACCATGTAGCGTTGTAGTTCACTTCTGCTGGTTAAACTACTGCAGTCAGCATTAGAAATTTCTAACTGCTGCACGTGTTGACACGACTAAAAATTAAATTCTACTTGAGCAAACTTTTTTCTATTGGTCAATGCTCAAACTGCCCAAATTCTATGCTGAATTGGTTTTCGTTTATTTTTTGGTGGTTTACAGTTTTTTGGGCTTCTACAAAATGCTTTGCAACCCCAACTACAAATTTACCGCAGTCAGAACAGTGGAGAAGGGCAAATACTGCTTCATTACTATCATTTATGAAGGCCAATTACACCAGTCTACATCATTAGGTGGCATTGACTGGCACGGTAAGATCGCGGCAAGCAAAGCTTCCGAGGCTTGGCGTCACTGGCACTTGAGACAGGCATGTTTGTTTCGTCGCTGTCAATCTAGTTTCGAACGTTACATCTTCACTTAAATATTGTTGAGACGGCCGGAATTTTAACGCTGCTTCTTAAAAGGGAGTTTCCAGCTGTCTCTAATGAGTCGTCGTGCTGCTGAAACCTCAACCAAGATTCAGATTGACAAAATCAACGATCCTATAAGATAGGAAATTTCCAAAGTACGGGCGGCATCGGTGGTTCCGGCTTTGTAAGGCTGCCTCATCTGCTGCTGAATTCAGCCAATGGAGTGTGTTCTTAGTCAAGGTCGTAAGTCTGGCATTGGAAACATAATATGGTTGTTAATTAACTCTATCAATCATAAAGGCAGCTCGCTTTTCTAACCACTCCCAAGGAGATTTTGTGGGTTTTACAATGTCGAACAGTTAGCCACCGTTACTTTGGTTTCACCTACGTTTGCCGAACCAATCCTTTGCCAACTCTTTACACAGTGCCAAACTTCATTTTCTACCTACACTTTTGTTTGTGTACTCGTCAACTAGGGTGCTTTTTTTGGCTTTCACGTTTTCTGTGACGTGTTCTGGATTATTGTTTAACTTATTCAATTAAAAAAAAATTTGTTGAAGGCAATGGCCTAAAATAGGAAAGTGTATAGGTTTCCAACCTCTAACTTTATCTAATTTCTTACTTGAATTATAAACTTATCCCAAATACAGTAATTTAATATTATCAGAGCACTTTACTGCCTCTATTTTCATTTTATTTCTTGGCAAAAGCTCTTTAGCCCTGGACTTGCTCTAACATGTTCAGGTGGATTTTTGTTCCACATCGTCAAATATCTGAAATCAAGTTTGAGTTTCGGTTGGTTTTTGTTGAAGTTGTGTTGTATTGTATTGACGAAAGTATAATTCTCTTCTTTATAGCATCCACCGTCTCCGCTCCTATAATTGCTTGTTATCACCCGCGAACGAAGTGAGAGAGGCGATCAAGTTTTCGTTGAAGATTTAAGTGCATATATATTTTTTTATTTCTCTGTCCACCTACAAAGAGAGAGGAGTTGAGCAATACAGTATTCATAATTTTTTGCAGGGGGTCAGGTGGGTTGACCTAAATGTAATAAATACTAGACCTCTAGAGTAAGCTGCCATCAGATTGACGGCGTTGAAATTTGCCCCCCTCCTCCCCACCGCGAGTGATGGTCTTACGTCACGATGTGTTCTAATGGTGCTACTGCGGTCTTAGGCGTCCATCTTGCACCACACAGCCGCAAAATTGGCATTCTTTAAAACCTTATAAATGTGCTTTTTAATAGAGTTAAGTAAAGTTCTATCTAATCATGCATTGCTTTTAATTCGTACATTGAAGTATGAAGTGTTTAAATATACGTTAAATTTTCCTATTATACACTTTGGTGCTCTTTCATGGTTCGTGTGTTCTCCTCGTAAAGTTTCTCTTTTTTGGCCATTCGCAGCAGCAGTGTGTGAGCCAAGGAGGTTTAATACCGTAGAAGGAGGTAGCAACGGCTACAGAGAACGGAAGCTAATCTTCTTCCCGAGATTGAAGCCTGGTTCGGAGCCTGTTATTGGGGGAAGAGATGACTGGAAGCCCGTGACTGGACGGAAGGGAGCAACCATCGAAAGACAAAAAACATTCCCTGACCAGCACAGAGAGACTTGGCTCCGTTCCCTTCAGCTATTAAACCTCCTTGTGTGATCCAAGGATTGGGGCTCAAGGCGACCGCTTATTGGGTGCGTGCTCTCCGTGAGAATATGAATAACATTCTGTTCATTCTTCGCGCCGCACCGGGAGTCGGTATCGCTCATCTTCTTTTGGAGTTTGACAGTCTCTCTTGGATAAGCCTTGCCGTTTACTAATAGTTCTTCTTTTAATGAGCTGTGCCTTAATAAAACCAAGAAACTGAACTAGGGTTCAAGAGAAGCATGAAACTGAACTTTAAGAGCAAGCTTTAAAGTGTAAACTTTAGAGAGTAAACTCTTTTAAGTAAACTTCAAATATCTGAATGTTACTTCATATCAGCTAGATGAAAATGAAAAAATATACTATATTAGTTATTTTCACTGCTGATTGTAAAAATTGTTTTACTGTGGACACATGAAGCTTATAGAGCAAAAATACTCTGCACCTATCAGAGTTCGGGACGAATAGAGCCAAGCTTAATTTAGCTTAGGGCACGTTTGATTGAGCGCCGAAATTAGCCTTTGAGGCCCAACTTGTCCGAAATTGTAGACATGTGCGGTGGGGTCGACCATTTCATTGAGTTTTAAGGCATTAACCCTCAATAGGTTAGTTACCCTTGAGATTTCCAGAAGCTCAATCAAGCCAAGGGGCTTGGCTTAAATCGACGTTGAAGATGCAATCGAACGAGTCCTCGACTTCCTGCGCCAACACTTTTCGTCTGCTTGTACTAATGATTTGTGTTGCACTCTTCCGTTCCTTCACGTTAAGCCCGGTGCACACGTAGCAACTCTCGTTGCCGCTAGCAGCCTAAAAACAACTCAACTGATCCGTTTACGTAGCAGCGGCACGGCTTAAGCTTGGATAAAATTTAAATATGTAAAAAATTGTCGAATATCACAGTCGCTACTGCAATTCTTACAGCACAGCAAGTGACGTTAGTGAACTTTCAACTAACGCTCTTACGTAATTACGAGCAGTTCAAGTCTACAAAGATACATATTTTAAAATTAGTGCACGATAATCATAGACGTCATGCATGGCAACCACACATTATATTCAAAAACTGCGTGAGCTCAAGTTTCAGTTATACGCTTATTATTATCACGCGTTGAATTGGGCCTGGTTTTTCAATCCCATACTGTGGTAGTTTTCGATTGATGAACTCACGAACCCAAGGGCTGTCCAGAGTGTCTTCTCCGCAGGGGATGTTGCAGCTAGCCGCAGTTCCTGCTGAGAAGGTTAGTTTTATAAATTTAAGTAGGTTCTCTATTTATCTTTACCCCTTTCTGTTCATTGAGGTGGACTGTTGATTGAGATAGCTGACATTGTAGACGAAACACCTCTAGTCTCTGGTGTGAAAGGCCATGTAAAGACCCGTCCACTCGAGTGTCTTTTCCTATTCTTTGCGCTTTTTCCCTGCCAGTTGTAGTGCACTGAGCCAACTTATACTATATTGAGAGGAAAGCCGATGTCGAGATAGTATATTCCTAATTGCGCCTCCTGTCCGACTAGCATTACTGTGCAGATCGCCTTTTGGCGGAAACGGTGGTTAAGCAAATCAAATGAGTAATTATCAAATGATAATTCAGTTGATGAAGACCGTCCTATTATAAGATACAAATACATGATTTAGAATTTACATGTTTGTACGGTAGGTCGTGCTGTATGGTACTGCCATACCTATTGGATAATATTTGTATGTACTAGAATTTAGTCAATCAGGTGAAATAATGCTAAGCCATGCAGATGTTTCATCGGGAAGAATATACTGCATTTACCCTATTTTTATGTAATGAGCTGTAATATTAGCTAAATTACACGACTACTTGCATTTATGTTATATGGAGTTACTCTCAATGGCAACCATGCGTTATATTCCAGAACTGCGTGCTCATATTTCAGTTATAAGCTTATTATTATCATGAGTTGAATTAGGACTGGTTTTTTAATCCTATGCTGTGGTAGTTTCAATTGATGAACGGACGAACCCAAAGACTGTCTTGAGAGCCTTCTCGAGGGCTGTCCTAAGTGCCTTCTCCGCGGGGGATGTTGCAGCTGGCTGCAATTCCTGCTGAAAAGGTTAGTTTTATAAGGTTACGTAGGTTCTTTACCTCTTTTCCCTCCTTCTGTTCCGTAAGGTGGACTGTTGATCGAGATAGCTTATCTCGTACGCCGGCACCTCTAGTCTCTCTAGTGTAGTAGGGATGAAAGTGTCTTTCTCTATTCTTTGGCGCCTTTTTCCTGCCAGTAGTAGTGCACTGTGCCAACTTATACTATATTGCAGAGGAGAGCCGTTGTCGAGATACAATATTCCTAATTGCGCCTCCTAGCTGACTAGCATCACTGTGCGAATCGCCCTTTGGCGGAAATAAAATTCATTTGATGAAAGCCGTCATATTATGAGACATAAATACAGAGCTTCAAATTTACATGTCTGTACTGTAGTTTGTACTGTAGTCCATGCTGTACAATACCGCCATACCTATTCGATGATATTGTATGTAATAGTATTTAGGCAGTCAGGTGAAATAGTGTTAAGCCCTGTAGATCTTTCCTCGGGAAGCAATAACTGCATTTTCCATTTACCTTACTTTAAGTGAACAAGCTGTAATATTAGCATAAGCATAATTATATTTTATTTTGCTTCTCGTGTGAGGGTGATCGTTAGGTAGCACTATTGCGGAGCCATTTCAGTTAATTCGTTTGGTATGTGATGGCACTGAGCCATGTAGATTAGGTTGTGAATATATAGTTGTAATATTGCTAAGAAATGCATGTACACGAAATTTTTAATGTAAGCTGTAACATAATGATCTAAGAACACCTCCCGTTTGTTGAGAAATAAATGTTAAATGAATAAATAAATTCAGTCACGGCCACGACCACACAGTCTGATTAGTAGAGTTGGCTCTAGGCTGCTAGCGGCAACAAAAGTTGCTACGCGGACACCAGGCTTTAGACCACAAGACATATTCACACCGGTTCACACGATAGGTTTCTTTATTAGCTAAATAGAGTTGGAACATCTCAGCTTCATTGTGTCCTTGCCAATTAACACAACTGCATGAACACTAAAGGATCTGTTAAACGTTCACGGTCGAGCCAGTTTGCTTAATAAGTATCTCTAGTACAGTTTCAGAATTCTTTCAAACTTTAGGTGAAGACGAACTCAAGAACCGTGTTCTTCTCTCGTGTTTCATTAGACACAGCAACTGATTTGAACGCTGTGAAGAATGAACGTCGGTCGAAATATTCACGACGTGTGAACCAGCCAACGCGCGTACCTACCTTGTCTACTTTGTGGGTCTTCGGAAGAAGTCCAGGTGACGTTCCGCACATCACCCCATGCACATGTGTGGAATCACGATGCTGTTTGTCTTCAGTGGTACCGCAGTTAGCGACCAAAGAGAGAGCCAGCAGCGAATTAACTCCACAGTGCACGTAATCGTTGACCGCTGGTTAGTAGTGAGTAATGTAGCGAGATATTCGTTTTTTAGGGTAACCTACCCTCGCGGCTCCCCCTCGCGCGTGAGCTTCCGAATTATAACGGCCAATGCACTAGTGGTTTTCCGGGGATCTGGATGGGTGCAAACCGGAAGTGGGCGGGGCCTGGGAAGCTTGAAGGGGTGGCGCGATGACCCGGCGGTGCAAGGGGAACCTACCCTCAAAAACGAATATCTCGCTACATTACTCACTACTCTGGTTTATCTGGTATTCTTCTTAAATGAGAATCCAGCAAATTTTTAAACTCTTTAATTTTGATATCAGTGGCGTTTCGAATATGCCGAGGCATTTCATTAAACAATCTTGCTCCCCGTGCGGTGAAGCTATTAGAATATTCTGTCACCACATATTTTCCACCATCTCTGCTTGGATGCGTATATCACAAGTCCTTGGCGTATCCGTGACCGAAAGCTGTTCGTGCCTAAATCACGGTAAAGTAACAATTTTTCGGTTTCCCTTGGTCGAAGTCGACACACGAGTATAGGTAAATAATACAACATTTGTGTATAAACTTTTTTTTTGCCATTGAGGCTGCAGTAAATGTCAATGTTGAGCACGAAGATAGCGTAAGGGCTGAATAACAGAGAATAGGTCAAAGAATATGGCAGCAATCTGTCAAAATCTATACCTTTATATTCTAACCTGCATAGAATGCTTCACAAATCAATCATATACCTTCTGTGTAAATTTTTAAAGCGCAGTCAGGATCAATATAAATATTGCTAACTTTCATTATAAACGACCGTTGTAGCGTACAGATAGTATTTGATAATGTAGTGATATGATGCCTTGACTTTTTGCAGCATTAGGTGTTTTGCGAAACAACTTCCCGTCTCATTGTATCGTAAGAATAACTAGCATTTTAATATATATATAAATAGGTAATCTATGAGATTTTCATATGCATGTAACACATGTGCGTGGGTCTCAATTGCATCATGTGCAGAGACATCATCATCAACAACATAAATGTGTTAAGACGCCTTTTTGTGGCCACCCTGCTGACAATTCCGAGTGTCGGGTTTATGACCAGTCTTTACGTGACTGATAATAATTGGATATGACTGCTCCGTCGTCACGAATACAGCATGACTTCCCTCCAAAAGAAATCAATTCGTCAAAGAGTGATTGAAGATGGAAGACAAGCAAGTTTTAAAATCGGAAAAGCAAGTTCTTAACATTTTTTCACGTCTTCCGGTAAATTGCATAATAATGTTGTCACTCATTAACATGTTGATTTAAAAAAGTATTGCTTCGTTTAGATTAAATCTAGTCTGCGAAAATCACATCACAGAGCATTAAGTAGCAACTAGCTCTACTGTACACTAGAGAATTATGAAAATATGGATATTTTCAGTTATTACCGAGAAAATATTGAACATTACTTTATATCAATATTTGATTAAAAATTTTTCAAAGTATTTCAGTAGACAATGTTCATAGTTCATAAATCAGTACAAGCAGCGTCAATACCGCTACTTCACAGATATAATTACGTCAAAGTAATTTACCATAGATAAAGTTCCGTTCCTTTCTATCTTTCATAGCCAAATTGCAGAGTTATTTTTTTTTTAGAAACGGGACATCTCTACATTGCTTAGAAAATCATACGTTTTTCACTGATCATACTGATCATCAACTATAAATTCTTGTCAAGAAATAGGCCGCAAAAAGACGCCTAAAGCAATAACTGACGACTAAAAGAAAACACTAAGCGCACGCGCGTATATACAAACTGCTTCGTCTGAATGGTATGTAAAATCGTGTGTCTGAGCAAGTTTTTTAATTACACATTGAAAACTTTCACATTAACTGCATTGTTATTCTATAGGACCTGTTACGTTGGCACAATTTTCAGATATTAACCAGCCAGTCGAGGAATCGAGAATTCCCGTGAAGGCAGGTCCACACAACAGTCTTTTGTCCTGCGTTCGTGCTTCAAAATATCCCAATGTTCTGTGCGCCCCGCTTAATATAACTGTGCGTAGATCAAAGGATCCTCTAAATTTCGTCGCCGTGTCATTGGCTCGTAGCAATGGTCGTCATCAAAATATCGGATTATTATTATTATTATTATTATTTGTTTTTTTTTTAGTGAGTGACAATTCAGTAAATTAAGCCCTTTTCTGTTTCTAAGACACATATTCGGGATCTGTAAAGTACGATTGTATAAAAAAAACTATCGTGTGAACGGGCCTTAAGAATATATATAAGACCTACTTGACAATGCTAACTAAACTCTAGGAAGAACCTGGGCAAAACTGCTGAAACCGACAACTTATAACAACAACCGCCTGTAATATAATAATATTTGTAGTTGCTAGTTAAACGCCTAAAAACAAGTGATGACATTTCGCGTAAATGTTCTTAGGATTAAAAAAGTGCTCATTTTTATTCATCATTATCAACAATTGCTGCCAAAAACATATCTACCGAGTAGCTACTGCTATCCTCTAGCTGTGCATCTTCAGCCAGTTGACACCACACTTAAATAAAACTAACATATGTTTAATGATTTATGTATTTATGTTTCTTACTTATATAAATCAGATTTCTCTCTAAGTAACAGATTTGGGAATGCAGAGTTCATAATATTTTTTCGACTACGCAAAAAAACTCACTCAATATTGGCTCTCCGGCTGGCTTCAAGTTATGATTGCAAGGAAGCACCTTCAGCTGAACCTTGAATAGGTATAGTGAGGTGCCTAACATCACGTGGACTTAGTCTAAAGACCTACACAAAAGTAACCACATGTTAGTAGAGCAGGAAAACAGCGCTTTTAGGCTCGTAAAGTAATTATTCGGTGGAGAGATACATGCAGCACTTGACGTAGTAGCTGCGCTATAGTTAAGGTTAGGTTACGAGGGCAGGAAAAACAGACAGACCTCGCAGGCCTAACCTGACTTTGTATTTGGAATCTTTGCCTAATTACCAAACTTTTGGGATGGAAGCAAACCTAATTTGATTGGAATTTCTACCTTAAGCAATTTTTGGACTTAGAAAAAGTCCTAAATCTAAATTTTCGTAGTGAGGCCATAATCGAGGGTCACATGGTAATGATGGATACATGATGGTTAGGAGGAATATATTATGGTTAAAAGAGGCACATGGGAGTTAGGAGAGACACATGAGACTTAGGAGGGACTCAGACAACATTTCGCATCTTAGCTCGCCAGTGGCAGGACACATACATGTCAAATGCTCAGACGCTGTTTATCTTAAAGCTATATAGTATTTCCGCAAAGTTATTCCAGCCTAAGTGAATCCATTTGCCAGTAGTCGTAGATGCCGAAGAATGTATCCCATTGAAACTGAGGGTAGAATCACAATCACAAGCAGTAGAACTAATGGAGGTTCAAGACATATACTTCGATCTCATTTTTTGACGGCCAAATATAATGGTGTATGATAATAGTCATTTCTATACAAGATACACTCTAAACTAAAGTTCGTGATAACATCTAATAGTCTTGCCTTTTCAAATATACTACNGTAAAACTAATGGAGGTTCAAGACATATACTTCGATCTCATTTTTTGACGGCCAAATATAATGGTGTATGATAATAGTCATTTCTATACAAGATACACTCTAAACTAAAGTTCGTGATAACATCTAATAGTCTTACCTTTTCAAATATACTACATCACCTATAATTAGCCGACTCAAATACGTGCTTATGGCTTCAACGTCCATACAGTAGATACTAATTTATTTATTATATATGTAATAAGTAAAAATTTTAATAATGGAAACAAACTTTTCATTCCTATATGAAGATTTTTATTATACAGTAACACTTACTCTTGCATTTACAAGCAGCACGCACAAAGAAAAAAAGTCATGAAAACCAACGATTAAATTTGTTAGTTCGTTGTTCCAGATAAGATTTAACGTTCAACGCAACTGTTTCACATTGACGACTGATGTGCTCTCAACAACTTGATGTAATAACATTTCTCTAGGCTGAGTGTCTATCATCGCCGTAGAAAGTGTACGAGTCTTACCAACAGTTATTATTAGAATGAAAAACTAAATCCTGAGAAAGGTTGTAATGGTGAAATAAAGTCAACCTGATCACACGCACTAACTTGGAAATTCATATGTAAGGGCCAGAGGAGTGCACGGCTGCACTCGACCTCAAATTGTCAGAGCTATGACGTCAGAGACGGAAGGCACGCGTTACAACTGCGACCTACCATCTGTCCCCATTTCTAGTTACAGTGAGTGCCCGGCAATGGAGTGTGAATGCTAGAAACGCTGATGTCTCATGCCGAGCACCGCAAGAGTACACCTGTTCGTCAGTGGGGCGAATACGGAAACTACAGTATGCAAGCACAGCATTTTTAACATCTCAACACTGCAGGTGTCATGGGTTTCATGACTTTCGAAAATTAATGAAGATAAGAATATAAGGATGACAGAAGATAATTTTGTTATTATTATTTTAATTTTAAAACATCTAATGAAAAAAAAATTAAATTTAAAGTTGTGAGAAAGGATATCATGAATTCTAAGGAACGCTGGCTTCTATGCAATGGCGGCACGTATGTAATGGTTACCATGGTAACTGTGCTTGCCACAGGCAAATGAAAATGCTTCATACATTGCCATTTATTAAAACATCACAGATTTTATTTATATAAAATGTGACTTGTAAAAATCTTGTGCTAATGTACTGGAACGTTGTAGACGCAGTTTTGCTTTTTCATGAAAACTACCCTACACGAAATCCTGGACTTAAAAAAAAAATTGTATGAAATTAAGAAAAAACAAGTTTATGCAGTGCGAATGAACTTGTTATAGGACATATTTGTTTGTCAAGTTTAATAATAATAAAAACTTAACCCTGTCTGCACCATAATACGTTATTTCTCTAGAAAGGTTTTCCCCGTCGGAATACACAGTAGAACAAAGAGCCCTTCTAGAAAAATACACACAACATCGTATGATCAGGGCTTAGCTATGCCAACGATGTCATAACATGAAAAGGACGGAAAATACATTGCGGGGATGCCTAGAAATATAGAAATCCCTTGTGCGGAACAGCGCATCAAAAAAACGGAGCACAAAAGAAGAATAAGCAAATTTATCAGTAGGGGAATGAAACAAAGAGAATTAAAGTGGACGCAAAAAAAAAACAATTCCGAAGGCCCGACAACAAGTTGAGGCAAGCCGATGAAAAAGTGGCAACTCGCAGTTATACGTGCGTGCGGCTGCGTAGTTCTTTGTTAGGATCGCCGTAATTCTTTTGACCTCGATCATGGGTTCCCAATTACGGCTGTACGCACCCCTTGGGGATGCGAGATGAGCTATTAGAGGAGTGCCGCAATTTGGATGATTTCAATGACATTAAAAAGTTAACTTGAATTTCTGGCACGAATTCATGAATTTGGTATATTTTCATTGTTTGTCGTAATATGATATAGATATTAATTTTGTAGGGATTGCGAACACACAACAAAAGTGTTCCATGGGCGCCAGGCATAGAAAAGGTTTGGAACCACTGAAATAGGGAGTGGCTTCCGACATGAAATACCAATAGCTATCACCCAGTCTATTCAGAATTACAAATAACTGCTGGTAAAGAAATGTGTGGAGCACCCCACCTCACTAAGTTCAGTACCCACTCGCAGCGGCTGTATGGGATGCCAGTGGGGACTTGTATACAACACAAACAACATAGCTACTGTATAAATGAGCGTCCTTCTTTCCGTGAAAAATCTCGAGGTGGCCGAGAAAAAGATATAAAAGTTTGATTCTTGGCCATGTAAACAGTCATGTTTTGAGCATGTTGCAGATTGAGCATAATCTTATTTTCATCTTGAGAAGCGAATATGTTAGATTTAAATGTTTTACTATACACAGATACATATTACAATTTAAAATATAAGAACAACGCTTTTTAACAAAATTAAGTTAATAATTATGTTTACCCCTGGAAATAAGATCAGCTGTTGTGGTAGACAAGAACAAACAGAATACATTAATACCAAGCATTCTCTGAACCATTTCGCAACTTTTAATCCCTTCAGTGTTCTATATAGTAGGAATATTCAACAACATCGACATGTCTAGACGCTCCAATGATTTCAGTTAAAGTAAGCAGCATTTGAAGACAAAAACATGTAGAAGGCACAGGGTGCGAAGCTACCCTAATAAAGAATGTAGGTCCCCTCACAATACGATTAGATTTTAGAAATATAACTAATCGACAGAAATAAAGGACACCCAGGTTCATAATCCAGAAGAAGTGTTATTTTATGTTAACTGAAAAATATAAGTGTTCCCAAGAATTTGTAAAAAATAGATATTTATATAAAATTTGAGGAAGAAGAAACACTAATAGGTAATCAAAACGGGAATACTTTCCTATACAGCTATTTACTCCAAAAGAATGTTCGTTCTAGTGAAATAATAATCAACAAAGTAAATATTGTAAATATGAGCTAATATACATCAAATTCTCCATATAAGTGAATATCACCAATAATAAATATGCATTGAAGACTATAAATAGCAACTAATCACGTGACCTTTGGATGATGAAGGGATTCAAGAATGGAAATTAGTGATCAAGTCTGGAAATTTTTCAGCATCATCCTAATCGTAAAAAAGTAGTGGGTGGTATAATAAAGGAAATATTATATAATATACGTATCTATGTGTTAACCTCCCATTGACTTGAAGGAATGCAATGACGAGATCTCCGCACACGAGCTCTGTATACCTCGTCTACGTATCCCGATAATCGGAGATGAAATTAATGGGGTCATGACAAAGATATGAGATACAGTTTTTACGCGATTGTAATATTTTAGGCGCGAAACAGCAATATTACAGAATGATTTCATAATGATACTGATCACTGTTATCGAAGCATTTTGCCTCAGGAGATCTCTTTGCACGCGGTAAACATACTGGAATGTCAAGCGATGCATTGCGCGTATTGTGAGGGGAGCCTGCATAGGAAAAAATAAATATTCTAATTTTACAAAGCTCACCATAGCAATTATCACATGATAGGTTAACAGAAAAACAGAGTGAGGACACGCATTTTTTCATACAATTCACAATCACATTCATGTACACTCCTGGAGCCAAACCCTCAGCTTGACTACGTGTGTCTGACTAGTGTTACTAATATTGTTACTAGTATTGCTGCAGCACTGTGTTTCAGTCGTAGGCGGAGATATACAAAATACAAGGCAACAGTACAAAATAATTTGTGCTAGTAAATATACAATCATTTGCTTGTCAAATAAATATGAAAGGTAAAAAATTTCACTTGTTTTATCTTGTTATCTTCCCTTAATTTACAATACTTTCGCAAAGAGAAAATGTAGCCAATGACATTGTTCGTAACATTTTTTGCCAACATCTCATTAATGCAATTAGTATACTATGCATAAATGTAGCAATGAAATTACTGATACAGTGATACTGTTGAAGATCGAGACTCATTACCAGGCATAAGGAAGTTAAGAATTTTAGTTTAATCACTAGTAATTTGACCGTTTAGTTCAGTGAGGGGTCGTTTCGGACAGAAATGATATACAACCAGCATCATCGTCTAACTGAGCTGCTCCAGACAGCTGCAAAGCAGTAAGATTGTTCAGGCTCCATAAATTTCGTTTACGGCGAGTGACTAGATCGACTGCTGCGATCTTGCCGTTCATTCGAAGATGTCGTAATTCTTTACGTGAGCTCTGAAAACTCAAAGAAATCTTAAAAATTAACGCCATAAAAACGCTGAGGAACTTGAATCACATACGCCTATGTATTAATCATAGGTCTGTAGTTACAACTAACTGTTAAACAATTTTTTTCCTCTCATACGTTTTTAGACAGGCATGAAAGTAATGGACAACCTCTACAACTAACATTTAACTTGTGTGCCTTCCCTAAAATCAAAGGAGTTTATCGTACCAGTTTGAGATTTTCATACAACAGTTATTATTACTATAAATGGAGTGAAGATATGTTGCAAACAATGGATGATATATGCTGGATGTTGGCTATGTAGTGCTATGTGGAGCTCGCAGGAAGTCGGTACCTTAGCACTGGGTGTCCGTAGGATCCCTTTTCGTTCCTCTGAGCGTGTCGGGTCGGAAGATGTGGATGATGGTCTGCCGAGTAAAATATACAAAATTCACGTTACGTATTAGTTTTTTTTTGCAGTAAGTATAAGTAATAAATATTCCTCGCCACAACCCTTATCATCAGAACTAGCTTACCCAGGAAATAAAAAAAAAGCAAAACCCCTTTGGGGCCTTACAAGTGCTGCACTAAGACTAAGTAAGCCGTCTTAAAGGTGTGTTTTGTCTTGTGCCGCTGCTGCGTCTGACGAAGAGCACTAGTGCAATGCATTCCTATGGGGCTGTTTCGCCTAGAGCGTCCACTGCGTCAGACGCAGGCTCCAAATAGACGCACGGCTAGAGAGTGAATATAAACGCAGTCGCTTGTGTTTATTCTAGGTGTGAAGGTGTGAGCTATTATTCCGCCTTTGTTTTCTATGGAAGAAGACGAAGTTCTAGTGGGGCAAGTTGCTCACTATCCTTTGTAACAGCTGTCTCATCCCTAATATAAAAATCAAAGGGTTAAAGACAATGTCTGGATGGAAATAGCTGGAAAAGTAGGAAAATCAGATGAATTTGATCATTGCTCATGCTCATAGCATGAGTATTCTTGATGAAAATAGTTCAAACACTGAATTGTGACAAATCTACACAAGAAGCCCATTTTTTTCATGTTCAGAATGGATTTAAATTACCTTCTCATTACATTTTCTCTTCCGGTGTTATTGGGTCAAATCGGAATTTTGTGTACTGCTTGGACAAGGCGTTGTTAACCAATTCAACAAAGAAATCGAACTGATCGGAAGGGAGCCGGAAGAACTCGACAAACTTCTTCGGGTCTTCGTGCAGGTGTTGCACAATCAATTTATTGGATATTCTTTCTTCACTCCTCATATTAAACGTGTCGTTAGCTTGAGCCCTCTTCTTCCCATCCATGTCCATTAGTAATTGTTCTTCTACAATTTCTTCGGCTAAAAGATGTATCATGGAAATCCTTTTGCCTCTACTTAATCTATTTGAAGCCACTTTGAAATAATATCTCGACTTATAATATGAAAAATGCGTTAGGTAAGCACAGGAAATTTATATGATAATATAACTAAATGATATTAATAAGACACATTTGTCAGTGTGACATGACACTCGATCCAGACGCAACAGCCGCACCAGGCAAAACACACCTTAAGGTAGGCTGTTTATGAGTCACCATGCGTGCATTTTTTTAGCCATTCGACATCTACGGTGAAAAAAGGTATTGTAAGTACTCTTTGCAACCAGCCGCAGCTGCGATAACATCATTGAAGCTAGTTAACACTGCCCTTTGCGGCACCGAATCGACTTTCTGCAGCGTACGCGGCCTATACTGCCGCTTGTCGACTTGAAAACGATGACGACATTTAATTTTGAGTAAGAAAATCTATTACAAACGCAACTGCCCAAGTTTCATGTGATCCACGCTCAAGAGTTGGCCTCAGAGATTATTCATCTGGAAATTCTTCATAGACTTCACAAATAATACAAACGCAACTACAGTAAACTTGGAAAGTTCTCTGGCAAAAGCAGAACGGATTTTAAAAATAAATATCCCACCTAGGCTGCAGTCTCTTATCTTGAAGCTCTTTCTCCATTTAAAAACACAAGAGAAAGAACACTAAATTATAGCAAAACAGTACAGCTTGAACACGATAGCGTTAAGGCAAAACTACAGTTGAGAGTTGCTTGCCCTCAGGGGTTTATTCTCGCGGGCCCTTTCCCTGCTACAACATATTTGGGCCTCACGAACCCAAGGGTCCAAGTGCCTTCGCCCCAGGGGATGTAGCAGCTGGCCGCAGTTCCTGCTGAGAAAGTTACTTTTGTAAAGTTAGGTAGGTTCTCTATATATCCCCTTCTGTTCCGCGAGGTGAGCCGTCGAACGGTGGTAAGCGACCCATCCCATGGGATTCCAATCTGATCCTGAGTGGAGGGCCAAGAAAGGGACCACCCCCTCCCCACCTCCGCAAGAGTATTTGCTTTCTTTTGTATTCTTCTCTTTTCGTTTTTCGTCTCCTTCTCTACGCCGCACGACTGAGCGATTTCGTTCGATCGAGCCGTGTGGAGTTGGAGATACTCGCGTCTTATTTCCTGCCAGACATGGTGCACCTGGCCAAGATAGTTCTAATAGAACTCATCTGAGTTCAACTCAACGTCTGAACTATATCATACAAAATTAGATTGCTGTTATAATAGTCTTCGTAGATAATACGGCGGGAAGTAGTAATAATGAGAGCTTCTTGAGGTCGACTCTTAACTAAATCATTGAACACTTCATTACACTATAGCAGAAAGCTTCAACATTAACAGTATCCGTGATCCCGCTATTACGTTACCAAAATATAACATATATCCCTATGTTCGGTCATAGCTATTGCATGACCACGGGTCCTAATGCTGGGGCCACACTAGGCATTTACGCAGACAACTTGATGCAAGGATGCGAGACTCGGACGTCATTTATGACACGGTATCTATGCTACCGATTTCAAATTTATACCGAAATGACACGTGAGCTGCTCATCCTAGCAGCCAGTTGGGCGTAGAAACGCATATGTGGCCCCGGCATAACACTTCTCAACCGTGAAAAGAAAGGCTTTGACACAAAACTTCTGAATTGTCACCCAGGAGCTTAGAGTTGGCGGATCAGTTATCCCAGGGGACCAAAGTTCAGAGGGTTATGCTTTCTATGACAAAATAGAAGTTCAGTTCTTTGCATAAACAGTGCTGTTTAAATCTTGGCATTGTGCACTGATCTTTACCATCGTTCAGCATAGCTTGTACGATGTATCTCCACGCTGGTAGTTGTTCATTTACTTACTAGTCCCCCTTCAAATCAGTATCAATAAGTCAATACCCAATATCTGAGCGGTGTCGGCACAGCATGGAGAATCTACAGTATAATTTAGTTCTAACTGATCCGTTGCAGAAATTTCGAAGCAAAGCAAAAGTTTAAGGAGTTTCTAATATGTTTTGTGAGTAAAACCTGAAATGGTTGCTGTATATTTATAGCTTACTGATCGATATGGCTAAACTCAGATTACTGCCTAAATTTAGAAGGTAATTATAAATATTTCTTTCCTATGTATTGACTTGTTGAGAACTTGCATCTGCAATGCTGGCCGTCGCCGGTTTAGCTTTTTGCTAAACGGCCAATGCTCGTGAAAAATAAATTACCTAATTTATGCTATTGGTACATTTATTTGTTCATAGCATTGAGCTTCTCCTCGCAAAAATAAGCAATTGGCTACTTTCTTCTTGAAAAATATATTGCAAGAGAGCTAATGTTCAACTGACATCATTTTACCATTTACATCTATAATTATGTATGCCTGATGCCACACAAACATGAACAAATTATAATAACAATCGTAATTTTATCTCAGATACAATCGAAATACCTTACGTTTTCCTATGCCTTAATTGCAGACTTTTGAGTAGTGAGTAAAACAGGAACGTGCTGAGTTCCGAGAAACAATCTGAGACACCCTAGTCGTCTTTCCCTCTCCTCTTAGTATCGGAATGTTCCAGAAATGATGAGTTCAAGATCCGTGCCTAACTCGGCGGGATTCGAACCCGAGACCGCCATACGTGGCTCGCGTACGTGCTCTCAACACTCGACCACCAAAAGATTATAATATATGCGTGGGGAGTGGGAAGAATTTGGGATATTTAACAGCTATTCTGGCATTACTAATTGTGCCTCACCTTTTTCAACGTGCTCTTGCGTTCGACAGTAGCGATGTAATAGATGAAATATGTCGGTACCCAGAGCATGGACATGAGTGCCATGAGCCACCCTAAGGCGTTGCCCCAATTTGTGTAAACGTAGTCGACGTACACCAGAGGCTGGTAGAAGACAATGTTGGAGCAAAACAAAGTCTGCAAAAATATGGAAAGAGCTTTATAGTAACCTGGATATAAAATATGAATGGCCAAGTCGATCAGAGAGACAATAATTATGGGTGTTTTGCTAAAATAATTAGCATCCGCCATCGAGCTATGACGTCATTGGAGTCAAGGATATAAACTCAGACACGTATTTACTATCATTTTGAAATGGTTGGAACATTCACACAAACGCGAAAGTCGACATTTTAGAAAAAAACTGACTGAAAGAAACATGTAGAAACGCCACTTAAAATGTTTGCCTCTGTATCAGTAACGTAGACGTAAAGTTGACGTGCTAATTTGATACGATCCAGGGGGCACCACAGCACACTCTAGCCTCCTTCATTAGCAGAAAAACGCTTTAACTCCGGGGAGTCGCCATCTGCACCATATTTCAGCTGTGTTTGGATATTTCAGTGCACTATATTGACTCGTTATTCTGGTTATTGTAAGCGCCGGGCAGGGGACGAGAACGGTTGATGAATGTCGTACTTTTTGTTTTCCTTATTTCTTTCGAAGCTTAGGTCCTCGCAAGGGGCACTAAAACGCCTTTGAGGGTAAATAAGGGGGCCTTTGTGCTAACCATATGAACGACGGTGCTGGCATTCGTAACCAAATTTTGACACATTGATTGTAGTTGCCTCATATAATTTTCGCCTTGATTAGTTCAAGTAAGCTGTAATTCAAGCTAACATATTTACTAGGCCTACAGATTTCAATGATTCATCGAAATAGAAACGACATTCGAAGAAAGGATTAGCAGTCTAGATCAGATTATCTTTTAATTTATTCAATAGTGAATAACTAACCAGTATTAAAGGCACATAGCAACGAATTTACAAGCATAGCATAAAGAAAGTAACCGCATCTGGTTACGTGCCCTCTAAACGCTTTACTTCACTTGACTAGAGAGGATGATTTCAGCGGCTAGTATTCAATGCTTTCACTAATATATGTATAGATAAGTTTAGGTGATGAAGGATATTGACAAGAGAATAGTTAAGCTTTAAATATATATTCAACGGTCCCATAACGTTAATATGCACGAAATTATTCTTTTCCCCTGGCTTCTGCAGGTGAAAATTGAAATTACGTTGTTAGCAAGGGCCAGGCCTGCGGTAGACCTCTACATATATTATCCAATATGCGTTCACGAATAAGATCTTCCAGCATCTGAGATGCAGAAATCTACGTTTGCCATCCATCAATGTGGCATATTCTTTTGATATATGTTGTGACAGAAATATTTCTCTTGTTAAAGCGAATATTATGCTGAACCTCCGCTCTTTATGGATGATCCCACGGTTATACTTGGCATTTATGTGGGTTAAAAACAACACAATCCGAAAGCTAAAGCTATAACAAATCACAAACTCACAAAGGTGATGATAGGCACAAAGTACTTCCAGCAGATGGCCCACCAGGCGGATGGTCTGAAGCCCACCATATCCTCGATGACATCATACCAGCGGTGGGCCCCGTAGCCCCAGGCCATGGCGATGCTGCTCCAGAACACCAGGAACATCAGGGTCACCCCACTGCCGGCGTACGTGTCGAGCAGCTGGAACACGTACATCCCGCCCTGTGCAGGGAAGCAATGTGAACAAATGCTGACATGAAATATAAAACATAGAGGTTGTGCTTCAAAAAATATACATATAAGTATTGTGTACTATCGGCTCGTTGAACTGGGCCAAATTAAGCCTTCAAGTCTTGACTTCTCCGAAACTTCAGGCAGTTGTTCTGGCTTCGACCAGAGGAACTGAGTTTCAGGCATTGGCCTAGAATCGGTTACCTTTGAGACTTCCAAAAACTTAATCTGGCACCATAAAATGGGGTATTAAATTAGCTCAACATAATCAGATTGCTCCGAACGCCCGCAACGTGACTCAGCGTGACGAAGCAATGTTACTGTGAGCACTACAAGTCAGGTCGAGTGGGTTTGGCTATAAATCGACTCTGATGAGCCAATAAAACGCGCCCAATCGACTCTGATGAGCCAATAAAACGCGCCCAATCGACTCTGATGAGCCAATAAAACGCGCCCAATCGACTCTGATGAGCCAATAAAACGCGCCCAATATCAGGAAGTGCTACGTGTTGTTGGCTCGTAGTGTCGCTGTATATACAAATGATATTAGTAGCAGAGCCGCCACCAGTTAAACATAGCCTGTAGAATGTCCACTTCGCATGTATGTAGAGAGATTAATCCATGGCTGAATTACATGGAGCCATGGTTTAATCAATATGCTCTTCAACTGCTAGAGAAGATTTTAATCGTGGAATGAACGATTGTCGGGAAATTCTCAATATTGGCGTATATTTGCATTCCTGATACCTCAGAACTGCGAGAGAACATATTCGTAGGGTGATGCCTTCAGTACATTAGGACACAGAAAATACATGAAAACATAATTAAAATTACGCTCGCTGTCCGCTAATTATGTCATTCGTGATTCGTTGAAACAAATTTACTATTCATTACCATATTCCTTGTTAATTCAAAATATTACCATCTGGGGTGCAGCCCCTCATTGTTACATTCGTAAACTAGAATTTGTGCAATATAATATACTAAGGCGAATACTGCGCATTAAGCGAGATCAAATAATATATCATTGGTGCATCGTAGTGATATGTACCGCGATTTACTAATGTTGCAATTTCAAGATGTGTATAACTATTTGCTTCTTACGTTTTTTCCGTTCACTCATACACAACCATCCTCTTGTCTTTCAACAATACCATGGATCACTCCTACCCCATCAAAGCTACGAGATGAGACGCTCCATTCTCAATCTTCCAAATGTTCGTGTTGATGTAGAGAAACGTTCAACTATTTTCCGAACAGTATCACTTGTTAATCGAATTCCAACACACCTATTAGATCCTATATCTAATGACGCCTTTAAAAAGCGGTATAAAGATTATGTTATGCAATTGTATTAGTCTAATTACTACTTGTTACCCAAAAAGTTCCCTAACTTTTCTATGGGTTATGCAGATATATACTGTACGTATATTGAACTCAGAAAGTTTTCAATATTGTAATGTATATCTGTGTGTAATAAACCTATCATTCAGGAACTGCAGCAACACCTACTTCCATAGCTCATTGTCGATATTATTGTGTATAGCAGGTCATTTTTTTCCATTGGTAATGAAAATAGCAAGCATTGTCTCATCAATTAACCTAATGCTAGCGGCAATCCTCTAGTCCATCAGAAGTAAACAAATCCTCGTACCCTAACAAATTACAACTACGAACCACCCCTTGACCCCCGATATTCAGTACGACGATACATCTGGTTGACTTCTCACCTCTATCTTAAATCTGACTTCAAATCAGCACTAAGGGGCACGTTCAATTTATCGTCGCCATTGTGATGCCATATTAGTTTTTACCTAGATTTAATTTTAGTTTGGGCCTTGACAAAGCAAAAGCTGATAACGATAAACAAAAATTTCATGTTGATCATCCGACTTCAAACATCACCGAGGACTAAATAGATCGAAAGTATCTGAAGCTATGTAGAAATACAGACTGACAGAAAAAGAACGTATAGGGTTACCTCAGTGACGCAGGATAAGCCGAGGATACACGTAGTGACGCACACCAGGAGGGTGACCAGTTCCCTGCGGTGTCTCAGAGCCTTGGGGTACTGGTCTATGACTGCGCCTACGAAGCTCTCAACGAAACAGAACTGAAATGCAAGAAAAAAACTGTTACAGTTCAGGCACAGAAAGTCACGAATCGTAGAACCTGAAAGCATAGAGTGTAACACGAGGGCTCATTGGGACTAAAATGAAACATAGCCGTGACAGCCTGTAGCCGAATGACATCGCAGCGACGAGTCGAAGTATTTGAGGATCGGGCCTCAGGATTTCGCACATTGGGCTCTTAATCCTAACCAAAAATAAAAGCAGTGTTATATTTTTGACGCAAGAGAAACCATAGGAACGAGTATTGCTCAAACTTTAAGTACTTGACGACAACCATTTTACCGTGTTTTGTGTATTGGTGCAGCTCAAGTAGCTGGCCAGTCAGGAGCTAGAGACTGAATGAACTAAGTTTAAAAAATACGGTGATGTGTTTAACGATGCTCTGTGAAGAGCATTGGGAACTGAACATGAAGTGTAAGATTTTTAAATCAGGGTTTCATACCTGCCCAGAGCTTGCCTTTAGTGATGTGAAAGTTTCCACCAACCTCTACTACAATTTTCTATTGATAAATGTTTATTGTTCAATTAGTATATGATTTCTTCATTTGTTTATGAGCTTAACGGATGAAATTTACAATTAACGACGATTTTTCTGGCGAAATTACTTAAAGTCCTCATAAGCTGCTTATCATAGGCTGCTTAGCCGTACGTTCGTCAATGTTGACGTCATTGATGATGTCACTTTTGATGCTAGCTTCTCCTAAGTTCTCACGTTACGCCTTTTGCTTCCTGGGGAGAACAGAATTTCCACGGTAAATCAAGCTCACTAAAGCAGACGGGCTCTCTCGTTAGTCCTTTGCCCGATGCGGTCATACGTACTTCACAGGGTCCAAATGTGTCGCTGCATATAGTGAGCTTTGATTCATTTCAAATTTGAAAAGAAATCTGAAAATTACTAGTATCACTTGCTAAGCTAGCAGTTAAACTAATCTCTCAGTGTTCACCCAGCTGTGTTTCCGAGAGGAGTACGGAATATTCGAATGTTTGAAATATGAAAGTAGGGCAAAAACTTTCATTATAACAGCCATTTATAAGACAATACCGATATTGCCTAATGAGGTGCTATCTTGCCAAAGTATATTTCTGCACTGGAAAGACAAGAATTACTATATAACGGTAAACACAATACGTAATATCCTTTATTATTTTTTTAATTTAACCCAAAAATGCTATAATGAATCTCCCGGGTGAACTTAGCTTGAGTGTTTCTTCAGTGATACGTCATGAGTTGACCGCGTCGTAATAGACGGATCACGGCTCCGATAACAATATATTATTCAGTCGCACCGATGCAACAGCTACAGTTGCTTTCCTCTTTTTTCTTCAATTCAACATTATTATCGATGCTTCACGATGTACTCAGTTGCTAATCTCTTTGTTAAGAACTATTAACTCAAAGCTTATGTAAACGTACTAGCGATTGCGTGCTGCTGATGAAGCAGCCATTAGAGCTACGCCATTGTTTCGAACCGTTTAATCTTAGAATTCAGTTTTAAAGTCACATGTTTCTAGAGTACGGTACTTTGAATTTAAAATATATACCATAAAATTGCTTTTACATATCAGTTTGGTAGATTCATAACCCTAATAGTGCTTTTTAAATCCGTTTATAAAGTACATCTTCGTGGCTCACTACTGTTTCGACTCCTTGAGATTCCCCCAGGTTATTGGGATTTCAATCCTATCGTTGGTAATCGGAGATGTAGATTTTAGTTCCATCCTTGTCTCTGCCCATTAGCTATTCAAGGTTGACTTCCATTTTGTTTCTAAGCATGTGAGAGTCATGAGTACTTTGGATTAATGAAATTGCGCAAGCACGGCCTGTCAAACAGCGTACGTAGGTAGGAGGTCTCAGAGTGGAAAATTTCCGCTCAGGGTAGGAGGCATGCGAAAAAGAGCATGTTGAGCCGCAAAAATCGCACTTTGTGATCTGGCGTATGCTGTACAATTAATGCACATTGCATGTAAAAACAAATCAGTGAATAAAAAAAAAAGTGTTTCGCTTGACTAATATGCGCATAATTTTTTTAGCGGCTGTTCCCTGTAGCTGTTACGTGGTCACCACGTCCAATGCAGAATATAACGAGGTAATGCCAGGCCACGACAGTGTAGCTGTGTGTTGTATAAGCCTTAGCTTCAACTGATTCTAAAGAAGGTAATAGGTGATAATCGTATCAATGTATAAATCACTAACAGTGAACCCATCAGTGCATTTCATGAAATACTTTCTAGAAAATCTAGGACAATTTTTGCTGCAACTTAGCAATCATAGTATTGGCAATATTTTGTATGCATCTTGATCTTGGAGGAAATTTAGGAGGAGACGATATAAGAGACCTAAGCTTTATTAAACAGTGGCCCTCTATCATGGTACGATCTGAGTGGCTGGCTCGCTGGAATGGGTGGCACATGTGCATATTGATATTCTTTTTAGCTTTAAAAACAATAGATTCGTACTGCCTGCAGCTGCTTACGGTACGGATACTGTAAGTGTAACTAGAATTCCTTCTTCTTACATCTTCAGCGCACTCGACCTATAAAGCATTCTGTCCTTAAGTATGCTGCTGCACTTGTCCAGCCTCCTGAATAATATTTTTTGGTTACCAGGTACTACAACTTTCGCTCGTACTTGAATAAAATAAGCAGCTGATGTAGTGAAGGCCACTCAATTGTGTCTCATATACCTAAAGTGACGACAAGAATTGAGCTTATCAGGAATTCGCCTTCGAGAGCCACCGTGAACATTTTGGTCCTACGGCCTAGGGCTTATGTTGTCTCCCCTATACTTCCTCCAAGATTCTGATCTAAATACTCATCTGTTTCCCAGTTGGAGCGATCAAGTTTCTAGGGCGATCAACATTCTTTTATGCATGGCCACAGGTGCCTTGGCACGAACGACTGCAATCGAGATTAAACAATTCACTCTTGGTCTTGAAATGTATCTAAATTCGATAGTACAGATTCAGTAGCAATGACGAAGTGTGAGCTGCGCATTCTCACATCACGTTGAACTTATAAAAGTATAGTGTAGTCCCTGCCTAATGAAACTAAGGTTTAGATTTGAGGAATAAGATGAACCAAAAGCCGCCCGCCTCACCTCCGTGTCGAGGCCGATGAGCAGAAGGGTGAGGAAGAACACCCCGGCCCACAAGGAAGCCATAGGCATCATCTCAGCCGCTGCAGGGTACACCAAAAACGCGAGGCCGGGTCCTGAAAATGGCATATATTGATCGTCCGCTCAGCTTTTATATACTACGCTAAGTTATACTGTACGATGGAGATCAAGAACGGCGTCCGTGTCAGAAAGACGACACTTCTAGAGCATAGACAGAAACACTGCAATTCAGTAAAGCCCGTAGGCAACAATTTATTTGTGTCAGTACTTCAGATAGCACTTGCCATAGCTATACAGTAGACCCTTGTCTGGCCGATGATATTGTTTTACCTTATTATTTGAACCAAATAACACTGTAAGCCACATAGAAAATGGTATGATGAAAAAAATATGCTATATAGCTAACGCCTGCAAAACGATTTAGATCGCGGAACCATGCGCTCCATGTCTGCAGTTCCGGATATGCCATATCTCGTAAGCTTGGTGAGGCGAGACAAAGCCAAGCCTTTAGGTTTGAGTGTTTGGGTTTGACTATTCTGACCCATCGACCGCCTTACGAACGTTAAGCCTTCCCAATGTTTATGTTTGCAATTAGCTAATTCGTCGCTACTGAAGCGTGCACCGTGTTGCTTAATGCAGGACTAATTTAATAAAAGTTGAGGAGAGAATCCACAGGCCACGGAAAATTTGTCTAAGATCCCTCAGGAGTCAATGCCTTAGAGTATCTCACTGACAAAGTAGTTTCCAGTGAAGTGTTCTTCAAAGCATGAGATCAATAACTTTCCTTCAAATTTGCTAAATTTGACTTTAGAGTGACAGCTTTACAGCCATCATTGCAATTTATGTTTCAATATTTTTGAAGTGCATTGCGGCTAAATCTCTGAAGCCCACTCTCGTGCAGCGTCAACTTTTCGGTCGCCTCGTAGTCGTAAGTAGCCGCTTCTACTTGAGGCAACAAACTCAAATTAGACTTCCCAATTGAACGCTTGAGACTCGGGGGCTGATCGCTTTGTGAAATTAAGATTTCGAGGGTTCTCTTGACTTGAACTGCCAATAGCTGTGCAGTCTTCGACCAGATAAACTGAATCTCGGGCTTTGATCCTTAATTGGTTACTCTAGAGACTTTCAAAATTTAGTCATATTCTGAAAAATGGAGCTATCAGCAGGCTCACCGTAATCAGGCGCTTCTGACACTTGCAACACGATGCAAGGTAGCAAAGCCAACGTTTCTGCCAGAAGTTTGGGGAAGTCAAACCTCAAAGTCTTAATGTTACCTGACAATGAACGCGCCCTAAGCTTAGGTTAAGTTAGGAAGACGAGCTCGGCTGAACATCGCAGGCCAATCAACGACACCTCAGCTTCACTTTGCAGCACCAAATGGTGGCATTTTCAAAGTACTGCGAATACCATTTAATAATAACTTTGGGGATCGGAGAAAGTGTGTATAGCACTAAATCCCGCAACACTCACCTGACGCCGCGACCTCCGCAACAGGCCGGTTCTGAGACTCTGCCATGAAGCCGATGATGCCAAACACAATAACGCCAGCCAGTACTGAAGTGCCGCTGTTGATCGATCCTATCACCATAGCATCCCTGGAACATCAATAATATTATAAGGTTTATTCGGGGACAGCCTCCTCATGGTTTTGCGAATGTCGTCCATTATATGCAATATAACTAAATGGCGTACGGTGGCCAGCTAACGTTATAAGCTCGACTCTCTGAGGTTGAGCTTTACCTCCGCCAAGGAGGTTATTTTTTCGTCGTGTTTGTCTGTCTCTCTGTTTGGCTGCTTGTCTGTCTGTCACCAAGATAACTCAAAAACTTATGAACCGATTTGGACGAAATTTACAGGGATTGTTAGGTATGTTAGGAGGAACAGATGATTAACTTTTGGTGAAGATACGTCCATCCGTTTGTTTGTCTGTTTGTTTGTTTGTTTGTTTGTTTGTTTGTCACTGTTTTTAATTTTATGATTGTCATCACAATAACTAAAAAAATAATGAATGGATCTTCATGAAATTTATTGGGGTTATTAGTAATGTTAAAAGACATGAACGATTAAATTTTGGCGCAGATCGGTTGGTTCGTTTGTATGTTTGACTCATGTTTGTCTTAACGTTTGTTAGCAAAATAACTCAAAAGTTATGAACGGATCTTCAAGAAAATTGCACAAGCTGTTATTACTATCAAAAGGCACAATGATTAACTTTTGGAGTTTATATAAAGAAAATTATGGTTTTAGAGCCAATTTGAATTTTTTGCTACCGTTGCCTCGCTTGGCGGAGCTTTTTAGCTCTCACAGTGCTCTAGTTGTAAATGTTTTGGCTGGCTACTTATTATCGCTCGAGAGATTTTACACATTGATCGTTGCACCTATCCAGTAGAAAAAGTGATGTACTTGACATCAATGTAATGGTTTCATTTAGACGTTTACACGAAAGTCTACATACCCTAACAAAATTTGGGGCAGGTGCGGCGCCGCACATCAACTGAATTACGGTTTTAGCTTTTACGGCGCTCCAGACTTTTGGTAGGGTAGTACGGTACATTTAGAAAGTATATTGGACTATCCAATGCAATTATGTAAGTTCGTCAGAAAATCCCAAGGACGCACGAGGAAGTTGTTCCAAAGGTAATTATTACCTCCGCCAAGGAGGTTATGTTTTCGTCGTGTTTGTCTGTCTGTCTTTCTGTTTGTCTGTCACCAAGATAACTCAAAAAGTTATGAACCGATTTAGATGAAATTCACAGGGATTGTTAGGTATGTTAGGAGGAACAGATGATTAACCTTTGGTGAAGATATGTCCATCCGTTTGTTTGTTTGTTTGTTTGTCTGCTTCATTTTTCTCGATGCCATAACTCAAAAAGTTATGGATGGATTTTTATGAAATTAACATGAGTTATTAGGTATATAACAAAGAGTAGATGACCAAATTTTGGTAATGGTCTGTTTGTTCGTTCGTTCGTTTGTCACTGTTTTTAATTTTATGCTTGTTAGCACAATAACCTAAAAAACAATGAATGGATCTTTATGAAATTTATAGGGATTGTTAGTAATGTTAAAAGACATAAATGATCAAATTTTGGTGCAGATCGGTTGGTTCGTTTGTTTGTTTGACTCATATTTGTCATAACGTTTGTTAACAGTATAACTCAGAAAGTTATGAACGGATCTTCAAAAAAATTGAACAAACTGTTATTAATATAAAAAGGCACAAATTATTAGATTTTGGAGTTTATGCAAGGAAAATTATGGTTTCAGAGCCAATTTGAATTTTTGCTACCGTTGGCTCACTTGGCGGAGGTATGCGCTCTCAGAGTGCTCTAGTTCTTGTTGTTATTATTAACATTCTATGCCAGGAGGTCAAGCGACAGGTTATAAAACCACAAATGGATAGAGCATACAAAGACAAGTAACGCTCCATCTATGGAACACGTCATTAGATTCTTTTGGGCACACCATCAGCCCAACCGAACCAACAAGTCGCTTCATCAGATGAAAATGACTGACGACAGCCGAAGTCCAGACAGAAGTACAATACTCCAAAAGTGGCAGCAGAAATGCATAGAAGCAACTGCGGTCTCCTTCATCATTGCAAGATACAGCGTGGACCTTACACACGAGCCATCTTACTTGAAGCACGAGAGACCAGACGCCTAACACGTAACTCAGACGCATACTTCCATCAAAAAGGGCGCCGAGTATCTAAACGTGTGCTCGACCCCTGCAGCACAGTGTCGTCTATCTTCAGTGATTAATACTGGAATAAATGCTTTGAAGGCCGGCTGACAATCGTAGACATAGTTACCTCCGCAAAGGAGGTTATATTTTTATCGAGTTTGTCTGTGTGTGTTTTTCTGTCATCAAGAAAATTTATAAAGTTATGGACGGATCTTTATGAAATTTACAGGGATTGTTAGGCATATTAGGAGTAACCAGATGATTAACTTTTGGCGAAGATCGGTTCGACCTTTCGTGAGTCTGCCTCTTTTTTCTTAGTACCATAACTCAAAAAGTTATTGACGGATTTTTATAGAATCTATATGAGTTGTTAGGTATATTACTAACAATGAATGGTCAAGTTTTTGTGATGATCTGTTTCTCCGTTTGTTTGTCTCTGTGTTTGATTTTATGTCTGTCAGTAAAATAACTCAAAAAGGTATGAACGGATCAAGTCCTTACAGGACTTGATAATGTTGAAGGACATAAGTGATCAAATTTTTGTAATGATCGGTTGGTCTGTTTGAGTAATATGTGCCAAAATGTTTGTCAGCAACATACCACAAAAAGTTATGAAGGGATCTTCCTGAAATTTGTAGGAATTGTTAGAAATCTTAATAAACACATATGAACAAATTTTAGTTTTGATGGATTGGTCTGTTTGTGTGTTTGACTAATGTTGGCCAAAATGTTTGTCAGAACCTTTCCCAAAAAGTTACAGATGGTTCTTCAAGAAAACTGCAAAGTTGTCATTACAGTCAAAAGGCACAAATAACTATTTCTCATTCTCATAAATAGGAAATCACAGTTTCAGAACCTTATATGAATTTTCCGTTACCGTTGTCTGCTTGGCGACGGTATGCGCTCTGAGAGTGCTCCATTTTTGTCTGCATTTTCATATACCAGGATAGGCACAAAGCGCTAATCCGTTACAAGTCTCTGATAACTGTCTGAGCGCCAGGCTCAGGCATACGAAGGACATGACTCACCTCAAACAAGGTGGGATCGTCTGCACAACTATTAATTATAGCGTTTTCTTAGATGAAAGCATATTGCTCGTATAGAAAATGAAAAATAAAGTTCCCAGTACACTACCCTGAGAAAATCCGAAACCACCCTGACAGATGCAGTCAAGTAAACATCAATGGATGGATACACAACGCGTACCCGCACAAACAAAGTCTCGAATGATTGAAAGAACCCTACCGCTACCATCTCCACCAAACGATTTCAATTTGCATGAGGCCTATGTGGATGGTTTTATCTATCAAAATCTGCGCTTAAGTCCAACTGAACCAGATGCGCTTCAGAACTGTGATACAGACAATAGAGCCTCACAACAACCCAAGTTCTCTGTGTGCACAAACTGACTCATTGGTATCAACCCAGCAGTTTCAACCAAACACCTCAGTTTTAGCGCCAACAGGTTTTTAAACACCTCTAACGAAATGTACATCAAAGTTATGGGTCGGTAAATGCCTACATTTGGCACCTTTCAGAATGGGTGAGATATTTTTAATACGCCAGTACAGTAATGAGGAAAACTTCCGTACCAAATCAGGCATCTGAAAATTTCACTGAGCTTAGATGCAAGATTACAATTAAGCTTCCTACAATGTAGAGGAAAAAACTGAGAGGGTCTTGTCCATCATAAGGACCAAAGTCCATCAAAAGCGCTCGTACAGTTTTGGATTGCATCGTCATTGGAGTCGAGAAGGGCTTAGGGCTGCATGTATGGGGTAAAGGCAAAATATCCCCCTGAACTGCTCGTCATCAAAAAAGCTGAAAGAAGCTTCGCCTTAACCGGAGGTCAACAACAACCGGGCTCACAGAGGAGGCAGAGAAATGGCAGCACCGAAGACAGAACCTTTTGGCTCAATGCTCCAACAATATGGATTGCCAGTTCTCAGCAGAGACTCTCTGGAGCGCTGCCTCTGACGATACATAAATAACCAAAGCTATACGCACAGCGTAGGGCTGAGACAATACACGCTCATGCGAACGCCGCTAAGCCCGGGCAGTTAAGTAGCTTAGATTTAAAAAGCAACCGAAACTGACCGCGTCGCACAGGAACGTTCTTCTCCGGGACAAACCTTTCCAAAACAAAGTCAAAGCATTAATTTTTGAGACACCGTCATAATGCTTGCTATATCATATTTTTGGGCAATGGGGTGAAAATAGCTAGATTTCTCACATTTTAGTGAATGATGACTGAATGTCAATGCTAAGAACATGAAGCTTTCTTTTTACTCACGCAGATATTTTTAGTTGGGCAGTCCAAGAAACTAGTTCTAGAAATGGAAGTACCCCAGAAATAGAGGTGAGTCATAGAATACCTCGACGCAAGAAAAATTTGAAGTATTTTATATTCCCCCGACACCCAGTGAATGTTTAGAAGCCAAAGCAGTTGATTTCAGCACTCTCACTATGAATGAGAGCGCGGATACCGCAAGGATGGGAGACACGTGAATAACTAACCGTGATCTGGGCGCCCATACGCAGCCACCATTCAGGAATATGAAGCGTACGTGCCTTGATCTACTCATCTGAGCTATTTTAAACACCAATGAGTGAAGTGCAACCATAGTTGGATGTGGGTGTCGCGGCAAGAGAAATGAACTAGTCTTCCAATGAATACCGAGAAGTGTGAATCACGTAGACCTCACACATGATCGAGCTTCAACAGCACTCTTGTGTCTCGCTGTCGATAGCGACTGCTCGCTTCTGTGGACCACCGAAGGTGACGCATTCTTGGATCCTATCACCGTTGATGGGTCGTACCGTCGCGGGGCCAAAATCCTATCACTGTTGACGGGTCG
>LQNS02276925.1:8949604-8972708 GCA_001587735.2 Parhyale hawaiensis | reverse complement strand
GACGCACACCAGGAGGGTGACCAGTTCCCTGCGGTGTCTCAGAGCCTTGGGGTACTGGTCTATGACTGCGCCTACGAAGCTCTCAACGAAACAGAACTGAAATGCAAGAAAAAAACTGTTACGGTTCAGGCACAGTGAGTCACGACTCGTAGAACCTGAAAGCATAGAGTGTAACACGAGGGCTCATTGGGACTAAAATGAAACATAGCCGTGACAGCCTATAACAGAATGACATCGCAGCGACGAGTCGAAGTATTTGAGGATTGGACCTCAGGATTTCGCAGATTGGGCTCTTAACCCTAACCAAAATAAAAGCAGTGTTATATTTTTGACGCGCGAGAAACCATAGGAACGAGTATTGCTTCAACTTTAAGTAGTTACTTGACGACAACCATTTTACCGTGTTTTGTGTATTTGTGCAGCTCAAGTAGCTGGCCAGTCAGGAGCGAGAGATTGAATGAACTAAGTTTCAAAAATACGGTGATGTGTTTAACGATGTTCTGTGAAGAGCATTGGGAGCTGAACATGAAGTGTAAGATATTTAAATCAGGGTTCCATACCTGCCCAGATCTTGCCTTTTGTGATATGAAAGTTTCCACCAACCTCCACTGCAATTTTGTATTGATAATTGCTTATTGTTCAATTAGTATATGATTTCTTCATTTATTTATGAGCTTAACGGATGAAATTTACAATTAACGATGATTTTTCGGGCGGAATTACTTAAAGTACTCATAAGCCGCTAATCATAGGCTGCTTAGCCGTACGTTCGTCAATGTTGACGTCATTGATGACGTCACTTTTTGATGCTAGCTTCTCCTGAGTTCTCACGTTACGCCTTTTGCTACCTGGGTAGAACAGAATTTCCACGCTAAATCAAGCTCACTAAAGGCAGACGGGCTCACTCGTTAGTCCTTTGCCCGATGCGGTCATACGTACTTCACAGGGTCCAAATGTGTCGCTGCATATAGTGAGCTTTGATTCATTTTAAATTTGGAAAGATATCTGAAAATGACTAGTATCACTTGCTAAGCTAGCAGTTGAACTAATCTCTCAGTGTTCACTCATCTATGTTTCCGAGAACAGTACGGAACATTCGGATGTTTGAAAGATGAAAGTAGGGCAAAAACTCTCATTATAACAGCCATTTAAGACAACACTGATATTGCTTAATGAGGTGCTATCTTGGCAAAGTATATTTCTGCACTGGAAGGACAAGAATTACTATATAACGGTAAACATAATACGTAATATTATTCATTATTTTTTAAAACTTAAGCCAAAAATGCTATAATGAATCGCCCGGGTGATCCTAGCGTGAGTGTTTGTTCAGCGATACGTCATGAGCTGGCCGCGTCGCAATAGACGGATCACGGCTCCGATAACAATATATTATTCAGTCGCACCGACGCAACAGCTACAGTTGCTTTCCTCTTTTTTGCTCAATTCAACATTATTATCGATGCTTCACTATGTACTCAGTTGCTAATCTCTTTGTTAAGAACTATTAACTCAAAGCTTATGTAAACGTACTAGCGATTGCGTGCTGTTGATGAAGCAGCCATCAGAGCTACGCCATTGTTTCGAACCGTTTCATCTTAGAATTCAGTTTTAAAGTCACATGTTTCTACTGTACAGTACTTTGAATTCAAACTATTGACCATAAAATTGCTGTTACATATCAGTTTGGTAGATTCATAACCCTAATAGTGCTATTTAAATCTGTTTATACAGTACATCGATCTTCGTGGCTCACTACTGTTTCGATTTCTTGAAATTCCCCCATGTTATTCGAATTTCAATCCTATCGTTGGTAATCGGAGATGTACATCTTAGTTCTATCCTTAGCTCTGCCCATTAGCTATTCAAGGTTGACTGCCATGTTTGTTTCTAGGCATGTGAGAGTCATAAGTACTTTCGATTAATGAAATTGCGCAAGCGCGGCCTGTCAAACAGCGTACGTAGGTAGGAGGTCTCAGAGTGGTAAATTTCCGCTCAGGGAAGGAGGCATGCGAAAAAGAGCATGTTGAGCCGCAAAAATCGCACTTTGTGATCTGGCGTATGCTATACAATCAATGCACATTGCCTATAAAGACAAATCAGTGAATTAAAAAAAAGTGTTTCACTTGACTAATATTTGCGTAATTGTTTTAGCGGCTGTTCTCTGTAGCTGTTACGTGGTCACCACGTCCAATGCAGAATATAAGGCGGCAATGGCAGGCCACGACAGTGTAGCTGTGTGTTGTATAAGCCTTAGCTTCAGCTGATTCTAAAGAAGGTAATAGGTGATAATAGTTTCAATGTATAAATCACTATCGGTGAACTCATCAGTGCACTTTAATAAGCATTGAAATACTCTCTAGAAAATTTAAGATAATTTTTACTGTGACTTAGCAATCATAGTATGTATAATATTCTGTATGCATCCTGATCTCGGAGGAAACTTAGGAGGAGACGACATGAGAGACCTAAGCTTCGTTAACCAGTGGCTCTCTATCATGGTACAACCTGAGTGGCTGGCCCGCTGGAATGGGTGGCATATGTGCATATTGACATTCTTTTTAGCTTTAAAAACAATAGATTCGTACTCCCTGCAGCTGTTTACGGTACAGATAGTGTTAGCGCAACTAAAAGTTCAGCTTCTTTCAGCTTCAGTGCACTCGACGTATAGAGCATTCTGTATTCCAGTTACGACCTCCCTGAAGTATGCTGCTGCACTTTTCCAGTATCCTTAATAATGTTTTTTGGTTAGCACATACAGCAACTTGCACTCGTACTTGAATAGAATAAGCAGCTGATGTAGTAATTGCCACTCAATCGTGTCTCATATGCCTAAAGTGACCACATGAATTGAGCTTATCAGGAAGTCGCCTTCGAGAGCCACAGTGAACTCTTTGGAACCACCGCCGAGGGCTTATGTCGTCTCCCCTATACTTCCTCCAAGATTCAGATATAAATATTCAAATGTTTCCCAGTAGGAGCGATCAAGTTTCTAGGGCGATCAACATTCTTTTATGCCTGGGCCACAGGTGCCTTGGCACGAACGACTGTAATCGAGATTAAACACCTCACTCTTTGACTTGAAATATATCTAAACTCGATAGTACAAATTCAGTAGCAATAACGACGCGCGAGCTGCGCATCCCCACATCACGTTGAACTTATGAAAGTATAGTGTAGTCCCTGCCTAATGACACTAAGGTTTAGATCTGAGGGGTAAGATGAACCAAAAGCCGCCCGCCTCACCTCCGTGTCGAGGCCGATGAGCAGAAGGGTAAGGAAGAACACCCCGGCCCACAAGGAAGCCATAGGCATCATCTCAGCCGCTGCGGGGTACACCAAAAACGCCAGGCCGGGTCCTGAAAATGGCAATACATAGAACATCCGCTCAGCTGTTATATACTCTGCTAAGTTATAATGTACGATGGAGATCAAGAAAGGCGTCCGTTTCAGAAAGACGACACTTCCAGAGCATGGACAGAAACATTGTAATTCAGTAAAGCCCGTAGGCAACAATTTATTTGTGTCAGTACTTCAGATAGCACTTGCCATAGCTATACAGTAGACCCCTGTCTGGCCGATCATGTTGTTTTACCTTATTATTTGAACCAACTAACACTGTAAGCCACATAGAAAATGGTATAATCAAAAATTTATTATATTGTTAACACCTGCAAAATGATTTGGATCGAGGAACCATGCGCTCCATGTCTGAACTTCCGGATATGCCATATCTCGTAAGCTTAGTGAGGCGCGACAAAGTCAAGCCTTTAGGTTTGAGTGTTTAAGTTTGTCTATTCTGACACATCGATCGCCTTACGAACGTTAAGCCTTCCCAAAGTTTATGTTCGCAATTAGCTAGTTCCGTCGCTACAGAAGCGTGCACCGTGTTGCTTAACGCAGGACTAATTTAATATAAGTTGAGAGAATGCACAGGCCACGGAAAATTTGTGAAAAATCCCTCAGGGGTCAATGGCTTAGAGTATCTCACTGACATAGTAGTTTCCAGTGAAGTGTTCTTCAAAGCATGAGAGCAATAACTTTCCTTCAAATTTGCTAAATTTGACTTTAGCTTGACAACTTTACAGCCATCATTGCAATTTATGTTTCAATATTTTTGAAGTGCATTGCGGCTAAATCTCTGAAGCCCACTCTCGTGCAGCGTCAACTTTTCGGTCGCCTCGTAGTCGTACGTTAGCCGCTTCTACTCGAGGCAACAAGCTCAAGTTAGACTTCCCAATTGAACGCTTGAGACTCGGGGGCTGATCACTTTGTGAAATTAAGATTTCGAGGGTTCTCTTGACTGGAACTGTAAATAGCTATGCTGACTTCGAATAGATGAACTGAATCTCAGGCTTTGATCCTTAATTGGTTACTCTAGAGAATTCCAAAATTTAGTCATGTTCTGAAAAATGGAGCTATCAGCAGGCTCACCGTAATCAGGCACTTCTGACACTTGCAACATGATTGAAGGTGGCAAAGCCAACGTTTCTGCCTGAAGTTCGGGAAAGTCAAACCTCAGAGTCTTAATTTTACCGTACAAAGAACGCGTCCAAAGCTTAGGTTAAGTTAGGAAGACGAGCTCGGCTGAACATCGCAGGCCAATCAACGTAACCTCAGCTTCACTTTGCAGCACCAAACGATGGTATTTTCAAAGTACTGCGCATACCATTAAATAATAACTTTGGGGATCGGAGCAAGCGTGTATAGCACTAACTCCTGCAACACTCACCTGACGCTGCGACCTCCGCAACAGGCCGGTTCTGAGACTCCGCCATGAAGCCGATGATGCCAAACACAATAACGCCAGCCAGTACTGAAGTACCGCTGTTGATCGATCCTATCACCATAGCATCCCTGGAACCATCAATAATATTAAAAAGTTCATTCGTGGACAGCTTCCTTATAGCTTAGCGGATGTCATCCATTATATGTAATATAAGTAAATGGTGCACGGTGACCAGCTAACGAACAAACTCAACTCTCTGAGGTTGATTTTTGTAATTATTTTGGCTACTTATTATCGCTCGAGAGATTTTACACATTGATCGTTGCACCGATCCAGTAGAAAATTTGACATCAATGTCATGGTTTCATTTAGACGTTTACACGAAAGTTTACATACCCTAACAAAATTTGGGGCAGGCGCGGCGCCGCGCATCTGCTGAATTACGGTTTAAGCTTCTACGGCGCTCCAGACTTTTGGTAGGGCAGTACGGTACCTTTAGAAAGTATATTGGACTACTCAATGCAGTTAGGTAAGTTCGTTAGAAAATTCCAAGTACGCACGAGGAAGTTGTTCCAAAGGCAATTATTATTGTTGTTATTATTATTATTGAAATTTCATGGCAGGAGGTCAAGCGACAGGTAATAAAACCACAAATCGATAGAGCATACAAAGACAAGTAACATTCCATCTATGGAACAAGTCATATGATTCTTCTGGGCACACCATCAGCCCAACCGAACCAACAAGTCGCTTCATCAGACGAAAATGACTGACGACAGCCGAAGTCCAGACAGAAAAACAATACTCCAAAAGTGGCAGCAGAAAATCATAGAAGCAACTGCTGGTCTCCTTCATCATCGCAAAATACAGCGTGGACCTTACACACGAGCCCATCTCTACTCGAAGCACGAGAGACTAGACGCCTAACACGTAACTCGATCAGACGCATGCTTCCATCAAAGAGGGCGCCGAGTATCTAAACGATGCTTGACCCCTGCAGCATAGTGTCGTCTATCTTCAGGGATTAACTTAATACTAGAATAAATGCTTTGAAGGCCGGCTGACAATCGTAGACATAGTTACCTCCGCTTAGGAGGTTTTCTTTTATTGAGTTTGTCTGTGTGTGTTTGTCTGTTACCACTTACCAAGATAATTGATAAAGTCATGAATGAATCTTTATGAAATTTACAGGGATTGTTAGGCATATTAGGAGTAACCAGATGATTAACTTTTGGCGAAGATCGGTTCGACCTTTCGTGTGTCTGCCTCTTTTTTTAGTACCATAACTCAAAAAGTTATTGACGGATTTTTATAGAATCTATATGAGTTGTTAGGTATATAGCAAAATAACTCAAATAGGTATGAACGGATCAAGTCCTTACAGGACTTGATAAAAATGTTGAAGGATATAAGTGATCAAATTTTTGTGATGATCGGTTGGTCAGTTTGTGTGTTTGACTAATGTTTGTCAAAATGTCTGTCAGAAACTTTCCCAAAAAGTTACAGACGGGTTTTCAAGAAAATTACAAAGTTGTCATTTCAGTCAAAAGGCACAAATTACCATTTCTCATTCTCATAAATAGGAAATC
This sequence comes from Parhyale hawaiensis, assembly GCA_001587735.2. Classification (NCBI taxonomy): domain Eukaryota; kingdom Metazoa; phylum Arthropoda; class Malacostraca; order Amphipoda; family Hyalidae; genus Parhyale; species Parhyale hawaiensis. Next base: position 8,966,390 of record LQNS02276925.1, on the reverse strand, counting down.
ATAGCTTCAGAATCTTATATGAATTTTCCATTACCGTTGCCTGCTTGGCGGCGGTATGCGCTCTGAGAGTGCTCCATTTTTGTCTGCATTTTCATATACCAGGATGAGCACCAAACGCTAATCCGTTACAAGTCTCTGATAACTGTTTGAGAGCCAGCCTCACGCATACGAAGGACATGACTCACCGCAAGCAAGGTGGGATCGTCTGCATCACTATTAATTATAACGTTCTCTTAGATGAAAGCATGTTGCTCGTATACAAAATGAAAAGCAAAGTTCCCAGTACACTGCCCTGAGAAAACACGAAACCACCCTGACAGGTGCAGTCAAGTACCCATCAGTGGATGGATACACACCGCGTACCCTCAGAAACAAAGTCTCGAATGATTGAAAGCACCCTACCGCTACCATCTCCACTAAACGATTTCCATTTACATGAGACCTATGTGGTTGGCTTTATCTCTCAAAAGCTGCACTTAAGTCCGACTGAACCAGGTGCGCTTCAGAACTGCGATACAGACAATAGAGACTCACAACAACCAAAGTTCTCTGTGTGCACAAACTGACCCATTGGTGTCAACCCAGCAGTTTCAACCAAGCACCTCAGTTTCAGCGCCAATAGGTTTTTAAACACCTCTAACGAAATGTACGTCAAAGTTAAAGGTCGGTAATTGCCTACATTTGGCACCTTTCGGAATGGGTGTGATATTTGAAATACGTCAGCAATGAGGAAAACTTCCGTACCAAATCAGGCATATGAAAATTTCACTGACCTTAGATGCAAAATTGCAATTAAGCTTTCTACAATGTAGAAGAAAAAACTGAGCGGGTCTTGTACATAATAAGGATCAAGGTCCATCAAAAGCGCTCGTACAGTTTTGGATCGCATCGCCATTGGAGTCGAGTAGGGCTTAGGGATCAAAAAAGCTGAAAGAAACTTCGCCTTAACCGGAGGTCAACAACGATACTACAACCGGGCCCACAAGGGAGACAGAGAAGTGGCGGCACCGAAGACAGAATCTTTTGGCTCAATGCTCCAACAATATGGATTGCCAGTCCTCAGCAGAGACTCTGGAGCGCTGCCTCTGACGATACAGGCCCCTCTCTTATACATATATAACCAAAGCTATACGCACAGCGTAGGGCTGAGACAACGCACGCTCATGCGAACGCCGCTAAGCCCGGGCAGCTAAGTAACTTAGATTTAAAAGGCAACCGAAACTGACCGCGTCGCACAGGAACGGTCTTCATCGGGACAATCCTTTCCAAAACAAAGTCAAAGCATTAATTCTTGAGACAGGGTCATAATGCTTGCTCTATTTTATTTTTGGGCAATGGGGTGAAAATAGCTAAATTTTTCACATTTTAATAAATGATGACTGAATTTTCATGCCAAGAACTTGAAACTTTCTTTTTACTAATGCAGATATTTTCAGTTTGACAGTCCAAAAAACTAGTTCCTGAAATAGAAGTACCCCAGAAATAGAGGTGAGTCATAGAATACCTCAACGCAAGAAAAAATTTGAGGTATTTTATATTCCCCGATATTCAGTGAATGTTAAGAAGCCGAAGCAGTTTATTTCAGCACTCTCACTATGAATGACAGCGCGGATACCGCAATGATGGGAGACACGTGAATAACTAACCGTGATCTGGGCGCCCATGCGCAGCCACTGTTCAGGAATATGCAGCATGCGTGCCTCGATCTACTCATATGAGCTGTTTTAAATACCAATGAGTGACGTGCGACCAAAGTTGGATGTGGGTGTCGCGGCAAGAGAACTGAACTTGTCATCCATAGAATTTCCGAGAAGTGTGATTCACGTAGACCCTACACATGAACGAGCTTCAGCAGCACACTACTGTCTCGCTGTCGATGGCGACTGTTCGCATCTGTGGACCACCGAAGGTGACGCATTCTTGGATCCTATCACTGTTGACGGGTCGTACCGTGCATGACCAAAAAGCATTTCGGCAGTCGATGGAATGAAACCACCGATGCTCACCCGTGATAATGAAGTAAAAAATGCACATATCAATATGCAACGATATTCGTATTATTTTTGAGACTAAAAGGTTGTCATCCTGTTGGATATCATAAAACCAGCGGCAGTCGTCAACTTTGACACTACAGTTGAAATGTTTACAGAGTTGAAGTATAAAACTGTCTTTATGATGCCAGAATAAAATGAAGCAATCTCCTTGAGACACGACAACGCCTGATCATTCACAATTTTCTAGACCACTGAATGCGTGACAGAGATCGGCTGGCCAGTGCTGCCCTCGAATGACTTATAGCTGGAGCAGTAACAGCTGCATTGCATTGAAACTGATGAGAGGAATTCCCGCAACAGTCGGCCGTGAATTGCCTCCAGCTGCAGTGACCCATAGCGCTGGTAGTAGATAATTTTGAAAGTCCGGGATCTTGCCCCCCTGATTTATACACAAACGAACATTGTCTTCGCTCGTCTGAAGTTCTAAGACGCTTAAGGCGGGTTCGATTAGGTTTCGAAATTAAGCATTTGAGGCTTCACTTGTTTGAAACTGCGGACATAAGCTTCGGCTCAGTCGTTTCGAATCGTTAATCAGAGCGAACAATCGATTTTTCAGAGCCAGACTAAGTTTTAGGACAATTTTCTTAGCTTAACTGGTCAAACTTCAACGCCGCAACGTCAAGTCTACGGTTACATTCCATAGCACTTGTCTACAATATTTCAGATAAGACAAGCCTTGAAGGCACAATTTCGGGGCCCACTCGAACACGCTCCTAGTAGCGTAGGAGTAGAACATAAACTACTTTTGCGATATCACATAAATGAGTCATAATGCACAGCCACGGTGCCACTCGGAGCCACAGAGAGTGCCACTGTCAGCTATTTACCATGGGTGTCGAATTAGTGGTAAGGGCTTTGGACGCATTCGCTACTACACATTTTATGAGACAAATTTGGCAACGCTGCATTACAGCTATCAGCTCATTTCTAGGACCACGGCCTGCACCATGGATTTGGTTGAGATTTGCTCCAGTTATGTTTCTTCCCGGGTGCTGCCACACCAACCGTAAATGGCCCCGATCTACCACGGCCAGACTTCCACTTCTTCGAAAAAAAATCTAATAACATAAGGGGCGGTATTCCCCTAACAATGATATCGTCATGGACTCGTGAGGAAAGTTTGATGAAGAATAAACTTTACCAGAGTGACATTCACTTCCTTGTTCATCACCGAACAAATTCACCTGAAAACGTAAACTTTTAGAGAAATCAATTCTAGAGAAACAATTGCTGACCAGTGTTAATTAATAATGCCACTCCAGTCTTCGTGGCTCTTCAACTTCTTGAGTTAAGAAATGAGCCGATCTCGTTTGGAACGGCTAATGTCTAATGAAGATGCATGTCGAGAGATCTGCTTTTGCAAGCAATAGTCCGAACCATCAGCTGTAGCTGAACACGTACGAACTAATAATCATATCCACTACCTCCTAATGCTTTAGCGAGTAATTGCGGGAAAGTCGTTGCATTTTGTAAGCAAAACCCAGCTTTACCTGATGCAGTTGGTCTTGTATTTGTTATAGGAGCCGAAGGTCACCAAAGAGCCGTAGCCAAGAGCGTAGGAGTAGCACACCTGGGACACGGCGGCCCTCCACACCTGTGGCAGGACAAGTATCAGCTTAGGGTACCTCCCGGCCATGTCGGCCTGTGCCCGACGTTCACGCTTGTTACCAGTTATGTATCGGACTCAGGCCGAAATATTGGTGTGTCACTGCCTTTCTAACGCTTTTATATTACGTAGGACAATTCCAATACATGGAACAATGGTATTTGTAAATTATTGGGCAATTTAATTGTGCTTCACTCGAAATGATAACAGAGCAACTTAAACTTAACGAAAATGAAAAGCCTTGACAGCATTTTCAATAGAATTTGACATGCATTGACTTGAATAAATATTGCCATATAATTAACTGTTTGAATAAACCTGCAGCTCCCATTCATTTCCCGGAGTTACTAATATCGATTCGAATGACAATATGTATGGAGAATTAAATTATTAACGAATGACTCCTTATTTTTGCCTTGGATGTGACACTATCTGTATAACCTTTCTATCAGAGATCATAAAAAACGTTCGTATGGCAGAAGGGGAAGACCAGGCGATACTGATACAGTATGCTATCACTCAGGTACCAGAAAACTCTCTTCATACTTTAGAAGGAAGCCATGATTCAACTGCCATAGCCAGTAATATCAACGATCTGGGTACTGAAGAAAATAGAGATAGGATTCATTCAGATGCTGAATGTTCATGTCGAAGAACGATCATCACAGTGAGCGCAGCACTTCATAAAAAATCTCTAAGCTAAAAAGAAGAAACAATGCCGCGACTTTTTAATTTAATGCATCAGCAAAGAGCTAATGCTTTTTCACTGGAGTAAATGCAACGTTTAATCGCATCACAGGATCGTAATAACATGGGTAGGAAAATAGTTGTCAAGACTCTATATAATTTATTATTGCTTGCCTTGCTTACAGTGGCGGCTCGTGTCTCTTTGATTAACGAGCACCAGCTCGCTTACAGTTTTATTTAGAGCTTAAATAAAATAACGGGTGAGTACTTCAGCAAGTTATCTCTTAAGAAACCTATCCATGAACGAGAGTGAGTATTTAGGAGCCAATCTTCAAAGCAACTGTGATATTGTTGTCATATTTCGCTCAGCGCTTTAGCTGAGTGGGCGCCGTCGCAGACGAGCATGACAGACGAGCACACCCAAGCCCTCCAGCCTCTCAGGAAGCTCCTGGCAAGAGGGTTTAAAACTTCTTGGGGCGAGGCTGAGCAGTAGGCTTGTATATGCAACCATTCCTTGGCATTGAACAAAGCGAAATTGCGCCGTTTCTGGACCATTACTTACGCGTTAAAAATAAAACGCAAAGTGAGGGCCAGAAGATGCTGGCCCCTCGACATTCGTTTGGAAGCTTTGTTGAGGGAAAGGTTCTTTCCTAGGCAGAATTTAGGTCATGAGTTCTTGGAAAGAATTATAAATATTTAGGACTCATTCTTAAACTGCCATTTTTATATTCTTTCATTCAATTTGCTTTTGGGGCCAAGCCCCTGTGGCCCAATGCACGAACCGCCACTGATTGTTTGACCGGCTTCCCACTCATACCTACCACTGATTGTATGACCGGCTTCCCACTCACACCTATTTACCAAGTCTACGCCGTTAATGAACAAGGCTTCGGTATACTAGACTTCCCAGGCACCTGATAGCAATCGCTAGAGATATGTTCGGTCTACACAGAATATCAATCAACAACGCAGGATTATCATTAACCATCCTATCTGGACATGCAGTTTAGGGAACATCTGATTACTTTAATTCAAGGAAATACATATTGAATAATCTACTTCGTTGTCTGCAGCCGCAGCTCTCCCCTGCAACTAAAGTGTTAATGTAGGATAGCGAACTACAGCTGGAAAAAAGCGGTACGTCAGTAACTATTGTAGACAATAACTTCAAATTTTAATGGGTAATGTAGAGGATTTATGCGAAGGCTTTACAAACAGAATGCTTAAGGGAATTTCTTTTAACTTTTAATTGCGAACATTCGTTAATTGAAAAACCATGCGACAAAATGATTAGTCTAGCTTCAGGACATAGAGGATGGGGTGAACATGGGTTTCCAAGCAGAAAACCCTTGGCAATCTCGACCTATCGACAGTAAGCCATTCTTCATTCATATCAGTAATTGATACTACGAAAATTACAGGTTTGCACTGGTATTTTTTAACTACTTCTCTGAGCAGCCATACGGTCTAGGAATTTTATTGGATAAATATTATCAAATCAACTTACTTCAGTATTTTTCTTAATTTATCATGCTGATTAGCATACGACATTGAGCTATCCTCAATATAACAGTTAGGTTATAAAAAGAAAGTTATGGACTAAAATGAGACATACTATACCAGTAGCCATGCACCGCTGTAGCTCCTCCGCTGTATAAAAGTGTCGGTAAGCACAGTCCTACTTACTTGTATGTCTGCTAGCTTTGCTAGGTCTGGCACGATGAAGTATCTGAACGAAACAAGCAATTGCGGGGGTTACAAGCTGTAAGAGAAGACATCAGAAGGACGGGGGGTTATGTTTCAAGCCGGGCTAGGCAAAATCTGCTCGAAAAAAATCACATGAGAACACTTTATTTCATTTTTACCTTATCGGCAACAGGGGAGATTTCACGCGCCGCAATTATTTTCCATCTGCCAACAGTATTTGCATTAGTAGGCAATTATATAAAGAAATTGGCAAGGAGGGGGGGGGCAAAAAGTTGTTTACTTAGGACAGGGATAGCAATTGAACGTACCGAATTCCGGTGAGGCAGCCGGGCAGGGTGAGGGTCCGCACCAGCAGGGACGTCAGCAGCACGTACGGCATGAGAGCAGTGAAGTACACGATCTGTTCAGAGAAATCAATTAGTTTGTTATTACAGCTCGCGAAGAATTGGTGAGGATGTATGGTTTTCACTGTGCCTGTGTCCGTCTGGAACTCTTTGAGGGAAGGCAAACGGTCCTCTTCCGAGCATTTTTTCTGCTCAGAACCACGCCCATGTGTTGCTTATACGCTTACCCTACTGGGCAGGGATTCTGCCAGTTTTGGGCAAGCTCCGCCATCTTTTGTGTTCTGTATACCACATCCAGTCCACCGGCGTGGGACTTGGTGGGTCGCGAGCTGGAAGGTCGCAACGTGTTTACAACGTCGGTTCGAGTTTTAGAAGAGGATGGCTCCCACTATAATCCAATCATAGACCACACCATACAGTGACTGGACACTGGCCCCTAAAGCAGATTTCGGTCCTGCAATTGGGCCTGACTGCACAGTGCCGCAGACGCGTTTTTATATGTTCTCATTACTTTTTCATACCTTGTTTAGGCTATTTGACTCAATTCTTTTACATCCAGTAATGACTACCAAATCTGTACATACTTCTAAAACTGCTATACGCAAGAAATTCACAAAAATATTAAGGCTTTAAGTGCAATTACGTAGAGCAACTGTTTATGACACCCTTTGATATTTGCAGTAAACTTATTTCGCAATAGTTAGTAAAATAAACGGTCTCATTTTGTAGAAAAAAAGCTTTTCAAATTTGTGGTATGCTCAATTCATAATGAAATGACAAGTAGCTAAACATCGAATGGAAATATTATTGATATATATTTGGCATACAGGCTAAGCGAGATAATCAGAACGGACAGCAGAGCTGACAGGTAAGTTTGAGCAGCTGATAGCCGTAAAGTGATGGAACCCTGCCAGCAGTGAAGTGATGATGCCCTGGCCAGCAGGAAGGGAAGTAATCTAGCATTGGAAGCAGTGAAGTGATCTAGCATTGGCAGTGTCAAGTGATCTAGCATTAGAAGCAGTGAAGTAATATAGCATTGTCAGCAGTAGAGTGATATATATTTGGCTGCCGTGAAGTGATCTGAATGCTGAAGTGCTGACCACCATGAAGTGATACAGTATTGATAGCAGTGAAGTGATTCAGCATTAACAGTGATATTGCATTGGCAACCGTGAAGTGATGTAGCTTTGATAGCTATTAGGTGATATATATTTGGCCGTCCTGAAGTGATGTAATGTAGGGCACTGTGAAGTGACTTAACTCCGGCAACCATGATGTATTTCAATTTAGGCAACCAGAAAGTGATGCATAGCTACAACATAAGAATCCTTGAAGTGATATAACGTGAGCAGCCACAAAGTGGTGTAATATACCTAGGCAGTTATGTGAAATGATATTGACAATAACGATGTGCAACTTAAGATGGTTCCAGTAATGAAGGGTTGTATCAGCCACAAATTATGTTTCAATATCTTTTACCGGCTGTCATGGTGTCTTTAGCTCATTGTTAAACATGTATTTTTAATTCATTGGTAGGTACCAATACAGTGCTACTGTGGTTTTAATTCATTTTTTCAACATTAGTGGGGTTTTCTTAGCCTCACTTTTGTTGCGGCTATTGGAATGAGATCTACTGAAAGCTCTACATACATAAATATCACAGGTTATTGCATGAAATCCGTCACCGGAAGAAACCTAGTTGAATATGATATTAAAATGCATTACTTGCAGTATCTACGAATCAATTTTTTCTATCAAATTTTAATATTCCTAGAAATTATGATGAATTTTCAATTTTTCTTGGTATCCGAAGGTATGATGTATATCGCCTACTGAAGATATACGATTGTGAATTTAGATTCCCTGCTCTACAAAGCATTCTTTAGGGTACGACGAAGAAATAAATCTTTGTTCAAGGTCTCTGAGATTATTAAAATTGATTTTATTAACACTTGCGTAAATCGGCCGCCATGACCAATTGCGAGAGGCCTGATTTCAGTGTCCAGTCAGTGTAAGGTGTGGTCTATGCTCTATATAAAAGCAATTTTAAAAGTTAGCAGATGCCTTAGAGTTTACCCGGTGTTGAACTCTCGAGGAATAAACGGAGTCAAAACTGAAGAAGCGCTAATTTTACAGCAAACTGCTTTTGATTACTGAATATTTTCGAAATGTGGTGATTTTTTCTAACACTTTCAAGTTAATCCTCTCCTAAAATGAATATTCTTTGCATTCGTTACTTGAATTATAGTAACTTTTTCGAGAAAAAACAACAAACCTAACCTAACTTCAGATACAATATATAAATAGTATAGCAATGGGTATTTATGATGAGAAAGCAACAACAAATTACCCAATTAGCACTTTCACTTTTCGTTTTCATTTTTGGCTATGTTTTCTATTGATGAGAGTGGATAGCTACCATTCAAAAAGTTATGCCCTTGACTTCAGCTGGAATAGATGCATCGTAATGTTCGGACTGGCTATAGAAATAATAGCAGGCAAATTTTCATGTATATCTTTTGTAAATTAGGAGTAATAACTTCGATCTTACATAACTTGAGCACTATCTGCCTATCGCCTAGTTGAAGATAAGAGTAAACAAGAGAAGGAATATTAGTGGGGCGGATAGTGGGAAAATCATGACTTGATGATACAAGCCCCAAAATTAGCAAGATAACTCCATGAGGTATAGTAAACAGATATGTCCGACTAGCCACCGAAATACTCAATCGATTTTAGTAATCTAAGAGTCAAATGGTATGTTTTTAGATATGCTGAATTCATTTATGAAACTTTATAAATCATTTCGGCATCACTTAGATGACTAATATAAAATAAACCAGAAATTATAAAATAATATCATTTTACTAACGACACCACGTACTATATGAATGAACTGAATGATTGTTGAGTCTAAATCAATAGCTGACATAGATGAACATATCATTAATGCAAAACATTTGGTACACATATTATTCAGACTATTCTTTCCAATGTTCGAGAATTGAACTGCTCACTACGACACTACAGGTCACAATCACTGCTGCACAGAGCGGTACAAGATAGTCCGGGTGCGGAAACATTTCCACCTCTTGGGGCAGTCTTTCTTGCAGCAGCATTTGATGGAAGGGTTGTCCAATGCATTTTCTTCTCTTTTTCACTTATAATCCAACCCCAGTTAGCAGGGGTGCTGTTTCTGGATCTGAGGCGGTCGCCTGACCCCATATGACTCCACCCTGGTAGGCCGCACGTTAGTGTGCTCTCTCCAGGCAGCTCTGGCAACTCTACCATTCTATAAATAAAAACAAAGTGGCCTTCTTCAAACACGATAAGGTCACCAGTAGTTCCAACCAAGGAAAAGGTCATGAAAGAGAAGTATCAGCTGTTTTCCAGACTATTGATCTCGTGCCAGGAAAGACAGATTAGTTTGGAAGACTTTCACCGATGAGAACCAAGCAGCTCCTGCTTCACTGAGAGCACGGCAAAATCCATACATCCCAAAAGTCCCTGCTGACTGAAAGTCTGCAATCTAGACTGAGTGCCAGAAAAAGAACCAGATGGAGATGTCATCGTAATTGCTGGCTCAGCTCTCTCCAAAGAACTAAAAATTAGTTGAAAACTATGCCAAAGAAAACATTCCTGTAAAGGTGAAGTCCTATGCCGTCAAACACAAAAATGGTGGACGTTGTAACTGATGTACACAACAATTAAGCATCAAGCCTGAATCCAGAACCAAGAGAGGACTTGGAATTAGGCGAATAGTATAACAGGAACTACCAAGAAGCCCCAATACTGGAGAAACTTTCTGTGAGATGATGGCAATAAGGCAGAACCATATAATTTCCTCGCAGACAAAATGTGTGATAGTGACGACAGAACAAGCACCATCATCGTTACAAGGGGAGATAATAAATGCCATCAGCAACAAAGTGAGGTCTCTGGAATTCCTGACCCTGTGCTCCCATGAGGAGGCTGACACAATGCAGAGTGTTTGTACATGCCAGGGAGGCAACATGGCAAGATAGCAAGTCCATTACTATTAAAGCAAATGATACTGGTGTCGTCGTAATAACAGTGTCAACCATGAAATCCTCACAGGAGCTTGGGCTAGAAAAGGTGTGGCTAGCATTTGGACAAGGAGTTAGTGTTCAGTGGATTCCTATCCACGAGGTAGTTTTTTTTCAATAGGGCCGGAGAAGGACGGTAGTATCTTGTTCTTCCATGGTTTCACGGAATATAAAGTGGTTTCTGGTTTCCGTGGCAAAAGGAAAAATCTGCATGGCAAACACAGAATATTATGTGCGGATGTTAACCTCCAAGAGACTCAGAAACAGTCTGCAAGGAGTATCAGCTGATGACTTTCAGAAACTGGAGAAATTTGTGGTCCTAATGTACTACCGATTTAGTACCGCTAGTTGTGTCAACGAGGCGAGGCTGTATCTCTTTTCCCCAGCACAGGACTTACGATACGATTCTACCAAGCAGAGCTGCCTGGAGAGAGCACACTAACGTGCGGCCTACCAGGGTGGAGTCATATGGGGTCAGGCGACTGCCTCAGATCCAGAAACAAGCACCCCTCCTGACTGGGGTTGGATTTTAAGTGAAGAAGAGAGGAAAATACATTGGACAACCCTTCCATCAAATGCTGCTGCAAGAAAGACCGCCCCAAGAGGTGCAAATGTTTCCGCGCCCGGACTATCTTGTACCGCTCTGTGGAGCAGTGATTGTGACCTGTAGTGTCGTATATAGTGAGCAGTTCAATTCTCGAACATTAGAAAGAATAGTCTGAATAATTTGTGTTCCAAATTATTAATGCCATAATCATCTATGTCAGCTATTGATTTAAACTCAACGTACAATCATTCAGTTCATTCATATAGTATGTGATGTCCTTGATAAAATTTATACTATATAATGTCTGGTTTATTTTATTAATAGTCATAGAAATGGTACCAAAATGCTTTATAGAGTTTCATAAACGATTTCACCATGCCTCAAAACACACAATTTGACTCCAAAATCACTAAAATTAGTTGAATAGAGACCAATTCATGAGAGATATCGTATTGTAGTCCCTATGGCGGCCATCTTGGAAAATGGCCGACATCTTGAATTTTTAGGTGGCTTGTCGGACAGATCTGTTAAGTATACTTTTAGAAGTTATCATACCGATTTTGGTGCTAGAATCATAAAGTTCACGACTATGTTGCATATTTACGTTTATCTGCCCTGCTATATAGCTACTGGAATAACCAGCTCCAGATCGATGGTATATACCTTTCCAGTCCACTTGATGCCCTTCCATATGCAGAAGTAGCAGATGGCCCAAGTGGCGATGAGGGTGATGGTCATGTCGATGTTCAGGGAACCCACGTCACTAAGTCCCGATGATATCTTCAGCACGTTTCGCCTATGAGGGAAACTCGTTATAATATTTAATACGCCGCCAAGCAATCGGACTGTCCCTATATATGTAAACAAAAAGAACGCTCAGGTTACAACATATGATAAACCAAAATTGAATAGATGACTACCCATTGGCATTGACTGGAGAATTGGATTAACAATTGGAATTGAATACATTTTACCAAACCCAATCCCATTTTATAAGGAATGTTATTTTCTGAAATGCGTAAGGCATTTTCTTTCTGTGATTATAACTTTACTATAAGAACCACAGCTGACTAACTTCCGTCGAAAGCAGAGAATGTTAGCAAGATTCAATCCCAGTCCTCTGTAAGGTCCTTAATTCTTATTGATATACACTGGCTACCTCACCGCTATGTAAACAATACCCGGCATGTCACCAATACTCACTCCCAAAATTCCCTGATAGGTTCGCTGAGCTCGCCTTTGGGTGACCAGTGCTCGTTTGCAAAGCAGAAGACATCACTCTGTTCAGAAGCAGTCCATTTCTCTGCTACTTCCTTGAAGCTGACGATATTGTCGACGTTTATTCCAAGCATTGCCTGTAGTTTTACTGTATCGAAACGCTCCCCAGCCAGATCGAAGAGGCCTGTCGCGTTTGCCAGCAGTTGTCCATTCAGGATAGGGAGGGTCGGGGAACTGTCTAAGACATCTTCCTCCGTAACAGTCGCATTGAATGCGTGAGCTCCAGAGCCAAAGCCTTCCAAAAAAGGCAGAGTTCTTGCATAGTTTAGGTAAGTAGATCCGTTGTAGAGATCTGGATCAGTCGTGCAGGGAATGTTAGGTAAGTCAGTTCGCCGGACGCAGGAGTTTTGGTTCCACCAGTGACCGCAGGATGTCCAGGGCAGAGCTGAAGTTGTGAGATAAAGTTACTACATGAGCGTAATACCAAAGGGAGAGAATCGTTGCAGGAAAAACTATGTACTTAACACTAATAAGATATAAGGTGTTGCCTAAAACTTAGAATACGTGTATAGATAACCCAACACCAACATCACGTTCAAAATAATTCCCTTGGAAAATATGCACCTCATCCCTTTTTTTTTATCCATTGTAAAGAAGCTTCTTGGAATCTATTTTTCAGAATTTTTGTCTTAACAAGAAAGTCCTTAGCTGTTTCATAGCTAGAGCACTATAAGATAATTTTTATTTTGGGGAATATGAAAAAGTCGTACGGAGCCAGGTCGAGTGAATAAGGCGGATGGGGATCAACTGCCATTTATTTTTTGCCAAACACTTATGGACGATTAACACAGTGCCTTGCATCACACTGTCATGATGGTGAGGTAATCCGTCAGATTATTATTATTATTATTATTAAATCACACCAGACTGGCGACGTAGGAACGGAGAAACTCCATGAGGCTAACAAACCCCCACGCAACCAGCCCAGCGGGTGGAGAAAACAAAAGAATGNACCAGCACCAGCAAAGACAGAGCCATCAAGACCATTCCAAACATCCACACACGATGGAAAAAACGAACGGGAATACTGGCCCGTATGGCATCGTAACGGTTCCAAGGCAAACTCATGAAGATCACCAGTCCGCCGAGTATACCTCACCCGAATACTTAGGTAGTTGGGTAAAGTCCTCTGTACCTCATAATATTGTACATGTTCATGGATGGTCAGCTTACAACCTCCCAGGACAGTAATCCAAGACCAGCGACAGTTGCCCCTTCACTGCCGTCTTGACCAGGAATCATCTTCAACCGATTTTCTGCTCTTGTTAAATCGCTTAAACCGTTCGTAAGTTTGACTGTGACCTGAGGCGTCTAACTCCTTATGCTTGCTTCAGTATTTGATGTGTTTTGGCGGCCGCGCTTATATTGAACCGACAACGAACTCCATTTTACGGAGCAAAGTTGAGTTCTGGAAATTTCTAGGGTAACTGACTGATGATCAATGCCTGAAACTCAATTCAGTGGGTCGATACAAGTACACCTGCGTTAAGTTTCGAGCAAGTCAAGCCTAAAAGATTTAATGCCCTAATTTCCATTATTAGTTTGTGAAGCCGGATCTTCTTAAATTAGGCCTCATTAAACAACACATTTTCATGCGCTGAATATGAATACAGCCCCTAGCTTTCACTCAATGAGAAGCTTGATGAACGACGTAAGTAAGTAACTAATTGAATAATAGCATTTTAGTATTTCACTGCTTCGTTGTCGCATGGACGTATTGCGCGTGCTACTGAAATTTCCAGAATAGTTGAAACCTTTTTTTGAAAAAATGATATCAGAGAGCGCAGTGACAGCAGCAGTGGAGGCTTCTTGTGAAGATACACTGGGCAAGTGATTCATGAAGTATGAGATAAGAGAGAATAGATATAAAAAAGGCATGTGACACAACTTCATCACAATTTATTAAAAAACGCAAAATTGGCAGAATTACTATTATCACATATTTATATCAAAAGTAGCAAAATATGGAGCAATAAAAGGAGTTTCTAAGCCTCACTATTAACATTAAAAGGAAGTGAGTAATTTAAGTGAAAGCTTTGCTAATGTAAACAGGGTTATAGTTTACAAGGTTTCACATTAGGATATACAGCTATAACAGTTTTTTACCACTTGTTTATTTAATTTAATTACGCACAGTAAAGCGAGATAACAAATAAAATTCGCCATTTTGCTAAAATTTAGTAAAATTACAAGCTAGTCAGACATAAATGAGAGAACATTTCGGACACAATTTGTCCATCATCAGCAAAGAATCTGAAATCGAAAAATATAAAGTCAATAAGTAAACTAAACAAATTCACAGTATACAAATGTGAAATTTTGCTTTAAACCCCTAATTTACTATGAACCTGTGACACAGATCGGTGTTGCACTCTGCATGTCGTTAGTTATACAGTATGTCGTGATACAGCTATAACGGTTTCGTGCGGTCATATCTATTGTTTTTCTTGTAAGGAACTTAGTGAGACTGGACATCTATATGCTTTTGTCTTGCTGTACTTACGCGACACCATAGAGTTGAGGAGGTAGTAGAGGACCCAGCAGCACACGACGATGAAGTAAATATTCACCAGGTAACACATTGTTGTACCGCCGATGCCTAAGCCTGCACATAGAGACTTCAAGATAAATTCCACACCCAAACTAGATCTTGAGCCCGAAACATACAGTAAATAGCGAGGAGCCATTACCACTTTGCTTGTAAGTTCAAATACCGCACATAGTTCTGTTCTCAGTGAGTTTTTTTTTTTTTTGTCAGTCAAGCATAGAGCTTCGAGTGCTATATGTATAATGATATTTAAACGTTTCTAGATGATAGGCGAGTATGAACAATTGCTTTGCATTAAACAATCATTGTGTAACAAATATTTCAACTTAAAAAGCTCCTATTACAAAGAAATGTGAGCCCAAATTTAGTGCTGCATCAGATAGTTAGCACGGGCACGATGTCAGGTGAACGATCAGTTATATTGTAGCAAAAAGTCGCTAGTTGCCAACTGCCAAGGTATTTCTGGAAAAAATGGCAATGACTACATTTTTTTCACGGGCGATAGCTAATATTTTTCAAACGATACATTTGTAGAGACTGAGGCTTGATTGATGAACGACTACACAGAACGGCGCTGCCAATAAATTACCGGTTCTGCACAGCTGTCTTTGGCTTTGATGTGATGTAAAGTCAGTCAACGATTTTATCGTGGAATCATAGACCACACCATACATGTACGTGTATTGTTTGGTCTATGGTGGAGCATATTGATAGTTTTTATAGCATTCCTTATATTAAACCAGAAGTTATTACAGTTGCTGCATTATTAACGAACTTTCTCCTAAATTACGTAACTTTTGCCTAGGAATTACAGTGATAACTAGAGCACTCTAAGAGCGCATACCTCCGCCAAGTGAGGCAACGTTAGCAAAAAAATTCAAATTGGTTCTGAAACCATAATTTTCTTTGTATTAACTCCAAAATGTAATCATTTGTGCCTTTTTATATTAATAACAGCTTGTTTAATTTTCTTGAAGATCCGTTCATGACTTTTTGAGTTATAGTGTTAACAAACGTTATGACAAACATAGGTCAAACGTAGAAACGAACAAATTGATCTGCACCAAAATTTGATCATTTATGTCTTATAACATTACTAACAACCCTTATAAATTTCATAAAGATCCATAAATTATTTTTTGAGTTATTGTGCTAACAAGTATAAAATTAAAAACAGTGACAAACGAACGAACGAACAAACGGATCATTACAAAAATTTGGTCATATACTTTTTGTTATATACCTAACAACTCATGTCCATTTCATCAAAATCCATTAACAACTTTTTGAGATATGACATCAAGAAAAATGAGGCAGGCAAACAAACAAACAAACGGATGGACATATCTTTACCAAAAGTTAATCATCTGTTTCTCCTAACATACCTAACAATCCCTGTAAATTTCATCGAAATCGGTTCATAACTTTTTGAGTTATCTTGGTGACAAACAGACAGACAGATAAACAGACAAACAGACAGACAGACAGACAAATATAACCTCCTTGGCGGAGGTAACTATGTAGAGCAGTCTAAGAGCTCATACCTCCGCCAAGCAATAACACGGTAACGAAAAATTTAAATTTGTTTTGAAACTATGGTTTCCTTTGTATCAGCACCTAAAATATAATCATTTGTGCCTTTTGACGGAAATAACAGCTTCTATAGTTTCTGATTATCCGTTCATAACTTTTCGAATTATACGTTGTTTACAAACATATTAACAACTAGAGCACTCTGAGAGCACATACCTCCGCCAAGTGAGCCAACGGTAGCAAAAATTCAAATTGGCTCTGACACCATAATTTTCTTTGCATAAACTCCAAAATTTGATCATTTGTGCCTTTTTATATTAATAACAGCTTGTTCAATTTTTTTGAAGATCCGTTCATAATTTTTTGAGTTATACTGTTAACAAACGTTATGACAAATATGAGTCAAACATGCAAA
>LQNS02276925.1:8928343-8942743 GCA_001587735.2 Parhyale hawaiensis | reverse complement strand
TTACATATTAATTTCAGTGAATACATTGTTGAAAACATCACAAATGGATATCCCCTATCTGAAATATGGTTATTAACATTGTTAGACACGAATTCATCTAACACTATTGTCGGGAATGTCGAAAATTCAGAAGTGCAGTTTTGCACTATGACCAAGATCGGCTTATATTTTACATAAGTTAAGCCTTTTCAATTTTTCTTCAAGAATTCTCTGTCTTATAGCATTCCCACGGGAAAAGCCTATAAGCAGCGAGGTAACACTGGCTTATAGAATAAAATTGAACCTTTTCCACACAACACGGTGTTACGTATTAGAAATTAGAAAGGCAATTACTCGTCAAACGGCAAAAAAGAGAGGCAAGCACAATAATGCCATGGTGCAACTTTACCTCTAAAGGGTGGACAGGCTCCCCAGGCGTAGATGACCCCCCTATTGTACCGCTGCCCCAGTGACAGTTCCAGCATGAGCATCGGCACGCCCACCACCGCCGCTGCCAGGAGGTACGGGATCAGGAACGCTCCTGGAAAGTAACACAATGAAAATTTATTCGATAATACTGCACGCTGGCCGAATGGTCTTAGGCTCCGGTCAGTTGGTTCATCAGCCGGAGGTTCGAGTCACAGAAGCTCCAATACAAGTTTTTCTGAAGCATTTTGACTTCCGACTGTTGATTTTATACTATGTTGCGGGTTGTGAATTCCTGAGAGAACATTTCAGTCAATATAGGCTTTTGTCCACCGCTCTAAGATACAGTTATGGGCATTTTAAGTGAATCCCAGAACTTTAAAGACGATGAGTTATTATCTCTCAAATTTGAAGTTATCTACAAGTTCCACAAGTTTCGGCAAACCGATGACGACACCAAACAACAAATTATCGCATGAAGCACAATCGAAGTTTTGGAAAATTAGCGAATCCACACTGCTGCAAGGAATACACGTGTCGTTCACCGGTCACCGGCCGTTTTCCATAATAACGACTCAGTGACAATAGCTACCTGTATGTCTACCTGAAAGCGGTGACAATCAACTTCTTATCAAAGTACTGAATTATGGCGCTTAACGAAGAGCGGTACTGCGCCTCTTATCGCTGCAGTACTTCCATATGCAACCATGACACACAGCAACCAGGCGACGCACCGGTACGGGCCTGTCATAAGTTATGCATATGGAAGCGTGACCTCATTCCTTGTGTTCAATAGACTACCACCTATTGATCATGACGCCTCGGAGTCCAATTGAAGAGTATTATACGAACCGGTAATTTGGTCACTTTCAGAAGGGGGAGTAACCGCAGTCTCAATCTGTCCAGGGTGTAGGAACACGTACAGGTAAAATAGAGAAAAATTTTTTGGGGGTTTTCCAGCAAGCCTGTACCGTTTTTAGTAGTTCATCTATCGCCTTATTTTAGAGCATGATTGAGTCCGTTGAGTCGTTGTTGAAGGTTTAAGATCTTATAACCAGTGTTGATTCTGCAATCGTGTAAAACGGAAGATAAAAAATCATTTCAGTACTTGATGCTTTTCTTTTTCTATAGAGGAAAAAAATTATCACAAGCAATCAAAAAATGTGAACAGTTTACGATGATGGCTCTTCAACAGAAAAAAAAACTGTACGGCAGTAGTTCACGAGATTCCAAGCTGGAGATTGTAGCCTTATTGATAAAGAACGATCACAGACCACCCGACCATCACCAACATTTCATCTTATATGTCTTTTAACAATTCTAACAATTCCTGTAAATTTCATAACGATTAGTTCATAAACTTTTGAGTTATTTTGCTAACAGCCGTAAAATGAGACACAGAGATAAACAAACGAACGAACAGATTATTACATCAAATTGGTTCTTTACTTTTTGTGATACACCTAGCAACACATGTAAATTTCATACAAGGCCGTCCAAAACTTTTTGAGTTATAGTACCAAGAAAAAAATGAAGCAGACAAACAAACAGTTGAGCGGAGCTTCACCGAAAGTTAATCATCTGTTACTCTCAAAGCGCCTAGCAGTCCCTGTAAATTTCGTTAACATCCATCAATAGCTTTTTGAGTTGTCTTGTTGACAGACAAAGAGGCAGACAATCAGACAGACAAACTCTACAAAAACAATACCTCCTTGGTCGAGGTAATGAATGCTATAGGTAAATTCCTCATCAAAAACTATAAGCTGCCCGCGCGATGCATGGCGACAAAATTTCGCAAAATCAAGCAATGGCATCAGTTACATGGGCTATGGCAAATGCCACCGTTTCCTTTGCGAGCTGCAACTTAATATGAAATTAATTATTCATCTACCATTCCCTCATTACTGACACTGTAGTTCTGTTATAACAGAGGCAAATGGGATTTCAATGCGATGCATAGCTTCACTATTTTCTCGTTCTAGTCGTCTGAAAAAACAGAATATTTGCATTTAAGCGAAATCTCAAGTATGCACTCAAGCCTCCAACTTTAGTCATGTTCCACCAACAATGGAGCTCACTAGTAGTATCATAGAACATAGTTACATAAACAACATTTTATCCATGATTTAGTTGCATGATATAACATCCATAGGCAGATTCTAGACTTACAGCCTCGTGCCACAGCTACATGACAGCAATAGAAGCTGGCAAAAGTATAGCCCAATCGAGGTCAACAAATGCCGAGTTCAATACTACATGAGGTACGTCACGGAAAATGTCGACGTCAATAATTTAAGCACTTCGGCTGACAAGCAGGTCTGTTGCGTACAGTCCGATCTAATAAGATTTTGTTTTATGTTTCTGCTGACATTATGAAAAGGGCATTGCGCATGGTGCTAGAACGCTCTACTTGTTCTCAACCACATATAGGTAAATTCCCTTGCGCCGAGTGGAATCCAAGAATTTCAAAGCGGGAATTGAATAGCTACTTTCGTGATTGTTGAGACTTCACAGACCTTCAGGTAAGATGCCAGAGTTGCAAACATTTCGATATTTTAAGCACCTACTCGTAATTCTGAGATCCATTTTTTCTGGTAGTTATTATTTGAAAAGAGGGAAATTTGTATTCCGTCATGCATATGGTGAAGGAGATGCGTGAACAGGGAGCTGATCTCTAGATCTCCTGTCATAGCTGAGAGCTGATTTCTAGCTTGCCCAGAAACGTACGTCAGTAAGGAAAATACTTCAAAGTTCACTTTTCGTGATACCAATGTCTCGTGCCTGTTCAAATGTTGTCTCCTGAAAATAAAAGTCTCCTCGAGTCGTGTGCAGACGATGCGTCTCATGTCTCAATCAACTGCCGGATCAGTGATTTTAGACTGGAGTGGTTTGACCCACCGAAGGACCGTTTGACATATGTAGATGTGTGTTCCCACATAGACCACACTATACTTATGAGTCCACTCCTGCAAAATAAGTCCTACTAATAATTGACGAAACTTCGATACATCCTTATCCAATCATCATATCGACATCAAGCAAATGAATAAAAAAAGCTTCTTATTGGGACGCAAGTAATGTTGGATTTGCAAGAAACACACATTCATAAGCACTAGTCGTTGATTAAAAGAGAAACCAAATTTTGATTGCTTTCAGGTCATAATGACATAAATTCAATGATCGTCGTGCGCTGTTGACGTGTAGCTACGAATTTGTTTCTTACTAATGAACACATGCAGTGCATCATCACAGACAGTTCACGTTTCGTTTGAGGTTCCCATGCTCATTAGTGAACCTTTTATTGCACTTTCATTTCCTAACCATAGAACCTACTTGGCATTTTGAATGAGCCGCCAAGTAGAGTGTACTCTATGGCTCTCATCATTTTGTTTCTTTCATCTTGCATACGATTAACAATTCCGTTTAATCATTATAGGAGCTACGATAATACCCTGAAGAGTCTTTAGGAGCCATAGTAAGGAAAGGTTGAGAGTCTATGATCTCTATGATCTCAGATCTAGACGAGAGTTGTCTAACTGCTGCGACACAGTGGATCACTTCAGCACTAAGCGGTTACGCGGATGACCACTGCACTATGCAGTACGTAACGCATATCCAATATATACTTATATATAAACTATGGTAGATGAATAACCTGTATGCCCATTAATTTTGAGGAAGAATCCTATGAGACATATATGACCCTAATGTGTTCTATATTTTTGCAGGATCTGTCGACCAAAGAAATCTAAAACTGGAGAAGAGATATTACAGTAAGAGCTTGTTTCGATCAATAATTAGGCGGGAAACGTCTTGCCAGGGCGCCTGTTAGATAACCCTGAGCTGGATGAGACAAAGAAATTTTTAATCAAGGAGCTCATGAACTTTCCAACAGATAAGACAGTGATTCAATGCTGTACTTCTAAAGGCATGGTGAAGGGCCTATAAATACCTCTGCCAATGAGGCTATGTTGTTGCCGGGGTTTGTCTGTTTCTTTGTTTGTCTGCAATAAAGCACGAAAAGTTATCGACGGATCTTCATAGATATTTACTGTAGCTGCTATGGATGTCACGATGAACAGGTGGTTCTATATTTAGTGATAATCCGTAAGTCCGTTTGTGTGTCTGTCTATCTAACACTTGGTATTTAAGCCTTTCGTTGTGTGACGGAGGTCCGCTATCTCAGAATGCAGCTCTAGTTCATGCATGAACTGTCTTTTGAGCAGATGCAAGCTTTGAGATTTTATATCATTTCGTTCAGCGTAACACCACTGGATATTGCGTACTGTAGTAAGAACTCAGTTACTTGCTCCCGACACTGCCTCCTAAGTAACTCTTGGCTCGTCGACCGGTCCTTTGCAAGGCACTTAATTCAAATATTCGTATCTTCTCAAAGAGAATAGTAAGGGGCAGGTACGAATAATTGATTACATGCACCACCAAGGAGGCTCCGCGCACCAGGAAGACGCGGCGTTTCTCCAGAATAAAATATCAAGGTTCTTTGGAGATGTCGATTGCGAACGCGATGTTGCTTGTATAATAATAATAGAGATTGTTGTATGGTGATCGATGATACAGCATCACACAGCCGAGCATTATGGTTGATGAGCTACTGTTCTGTACACCAGCATGTTGATGGCGGATTGATGTGAAGGGATATCCTGTAGAATCGTGATTAGTGGCCAGTACTGCGCATAAAATATTGAAGTAGACTGATGCGTAGGGCTATCCAGTGTAAAAAAGGGATCAGGGTCCAGCCCTGAACTACAGTTCGGATATCACACCGTTAGCTACTCGTCATGAGCAGGAGATAACGCGGTATGCATCTACTGGTTACCGACGTACCAGCCGACGTCACACCACGTTGATTGTAGTGTGATGAACGGTGATTTGATCTTCTACTTTGGAAGGTACTCTAATGCTTAGGTAGAGCGGACGCTCCGTGCAGGAAGGGCTCTGTGCACCACGCTTCTCGACCAAGCTCTCATGTCGCGTAAAATTGAGTTTCTACCCGTCTTGGGCAGTAAAGGCGGGCTCACGCGACAGCCAAATGAACATAGTTCCACAACTCAGAGTCCGACTGCGATATGTCCGCTTAGACTGGAGAGAAGTGCACCGTTTTTTTTTTTTTAGTGCTAATTACTCCGGTTTTAACCCTAAAGCGACGAGTCAAAACTTGATATTGCGTAGAAATTGCGTTGCTCTGAATGTAAAGAAAAATTGACAATCATCAATATAAGAATAACGAGATAACTTTTGCTTTACATGGGGCGTCTCTTCCTGAGCCCACTGACTGGGCAGTCAACACTTGATTAATTCTTTTGATAAACACACAGTTGTCTATTCAAAATATAACAGAATGTTCGAACGCAGAGTTGCAAGAACACATTCCTATGACTTATAGTGTGAATCCCCATCATATCACACCCCCATTTCTTCTACAGAAAGGGGCCAGTACTCTTGATATAAACTGATTAAGTATATTTAGTTACTTCTATTGTTCATAGATGTAGTACAGGGGCATGGCCCTCCAGATTTTTGCACCCGGAAATTCAAAAATACCTTTAAACTAAGAAAAGTTGAACGAAGTTCTACCTTCAGCACCAATATACTTATTCAACTCAGCGTATTTTAGCTACATTTATACCAAATTGCGTGTACGAGTTTTTGTTGTATCACATTCGTACGGGGGAAAAAGCCTTAAATGCGATGTCAGAGGGCTTGAAACAAAGAGGGTCAAATTCAGAAAGAATTAGTTGTCACAAGAAAATAAGATAAACATGAAGGATACAGAAATCTTACCTCCCCAATTTGTGAGGTACTCGCTGGAGACCTTCACTCACTTAATTCCTATACAAAACAAATGACCAATGGAAAAAACTGACTGCCGTTACATGCACACCTTCTTTACACGCAAACCTTCATACACGTTAACCACAAAAGCAAATGAGGTTAGTAAACAGGGGCGGTTGCTACGTTAATTTCATGAATCTATTAAATTTGTTTCATAGAGGATACTATGCATGTTACTCATGTTAGAGTTAAATTAGCCGCAGAAACTACGATAAACTGAACGAAGTATAGCAATCTACTTTCTGCTCTTCACGCATGTTTTGAAATCATAGCAATCAATAGCGGCAAAAAGCAAAAGCAGACTAAGTTATCATTTACTTGCTCTATTCTTACAGCAATGCATACAGGTAAGTTTTAAGATTAAAACCAGATGTTGCAAACTTACCTCCACCATTCTTGTAGCACAGGTACGGGAACCTCCAGACATTGCCCAGGCCGACACAGGCCCCGACCATGGACATGATGAAGTCGGTGTGCGACTGCCAGGTGTCCCTCTGCTGCCGAGAAGACGACTTGTCTACCAGTTGCTGGGGATCACATCCAAAATAATCCTCGGGATGATTACTCTTCGGTAACAACTCGCTGGAAGGAGTCACACCACCGCTGACTTTCACTTTGATGAGCTGCTCCTCGGCCGTTGTTAAGGAGTCCTTGTGACGCTTGGACGACCCACAGGAAGAGGAGGAGCAGCTGTCATCTCCGCCATGGGCCGCAGCGTGGCTGTTGGTAGAGAGGCCACCTTCGGAAGATGAGGCGGACAGGGGTTGCTCTTCGTTCACCATGATGAATGCCTATTGTTATTCTGTACAATATTGTCAAGGCTATGCAAGCTTTTACTGAATATTACAAGGAGCTTTACTTGATTAATTTCACTATTTGAATTATTACGATCAACGGAGACTCTCTTTTCACTTGTGACAGAGATCCCTAAATCTGCAAAAAAAATGTTGATAATAAAACGAAAACAATGGCCATAAGCAGACTCTACCATCTCCCGGGACAAACATCGGATGAGATAGTTAGTGAGACGATCCATCACTCTTAGGCCGGGCCCCACTGGCGCAACAAGTAATGCAATGAGATTTTTGCGAGAGACATGGAGCGTGTGAGCGATAGTGTGCCGCGCGATCTGGGTTGCGTAGGTGGGGACAGTATAGATTGCTGTACCCAATGTTGTTTTTTCATGCAACAAATTTTTTGCCTCTCACGTCGCTTGTTGCTTCAATTGGGCCCGAACTTAGTAACCTCGTATTACAACGCCTAACATCTAAATACTTTTTCCTACAGTGCTGTACAATAAGTCGGAAGAAATGAGCCCCAATCAGTCCAGTGGCTGGTTCCAATTTTCGGTAAACAAGCGGAGTGCTTGTTCACGAAGGCGAATCTATCTGCCTGTACTCTCCGACTCTAACAACATGCTGTAGCACACTCTAATACACAGCAAGGGCTCTCAAAACAGGCGAGGGAATATACAGTGGTGCCTGTCAGTATTCGTGCACTGAGTAAGTCTACGATCGAAGATACGTTGCATTTGCCTCGTTGCTCTTTGAAAGTTAGTCAATGCAACTTCAACACACTATTACCATCATCTTGCCCATGCTGCTCACAATTAACCCGGGAAATAAATATAAATTCTCTAGATGGCTAACAATTGTACAATCAACATACCTCTCTCGTTGTAACCGTACCCAAGCTGTAGATTAATTAGCTGCATTTATAGTAATTCTGTCACGCGAACCAGAGAAAGCGCTATAATGTCCAGTTCAACATATATATATGTATTCAAATATACGAGGCTTTTTATTAGAGGTAGTTCATTTGATCCCCACTACCACAAATATTTTGGTTAAATGAATTTCGCTTTGTTGAAGGATTCGTTGAATGTATATATATATATATATATATATCACATATACTGAGATTGTAGCAGGCAGCAGCCCCGGATGTTCGTGAGATTACATTTCTGCAACAAGCTGGCATAGCAGGGTGCGGTCCTATGAGATTAATTCCTTATCTTTAGCACTGCGAGCCTTGCGCTCCTGGTTTATAATATTTGCGGCCAGAAGCCCTTAAGCCGTCGTTCAGATTAAAAAATGCTCAGCCACAGCCTTGGCCCTTTTAAACCGCAATGACCTTAGAATTACTCAAAATCCGTTACTGGTACTAGCGGCTTAGCCACCCGGTTACCAAAAATTCGTGACATTATTGTAAGAACTGGATGGGTTACAGGGCAGCTGAGAAAATAGTCCAACGACATTTGTGCCGCAGTCACCGGCCATATTGCCTTCAAAAACGTTTTCAAGGCTTGCAAATTTATAAATAAGAATGTTCCCACAATAGTGTGCCGCCTGCCACGCAAATAAGTCTGTTATGGCACTCACACACTAAAATTGACTCATTAACACCAGTTAGTAGCTTTCGATTTGTAGAGCTTCATGCGATGGCCCCAAATGATGCCGTTTGGAACATTTTACGCCGCATCCAATGTCGAGCTCTGCTCAATCCAAAAAGTTTGACTTGTGGCAAAGTTTGGACGAAAGCTTTGATTTCACCACATATAATTGTTTGGCTTACATTAGAAGCAACCTTCATGCGTTTAAAACGGAAGAAAGCTCCATTTTACAAAGTAGAATTGAGCTTTTGGAAACCTCAGCAGTAATCGACTTAGAGTCGAGGCCTCAAACTCGAGCAAATGAAACAAAAGCAACGCACCTGCTTGAAGTTCAGAACAAGTTAAACCTATTACATGTAGCTTAAGTCAGTCACCGGTGAGTTTCGTATCCGCCACTGATTACAAGCCATGACGCACATGCCACATCTCTTCTACCATTGCTAGCAAATAATCATCTACAAAATAATTAGTTCCAAGTTTCGGGGTAACAAAAATATTCCTAACCGCGATACCGAAAAAACAATCACATATAAATAAACCGATTCCAAACTTCGGTGGAACAGAAGCTTCTTAAGTGAGGTGATGCAAATGTCATCAGGCATGCAACCCTTTACCCTTTTTCTAGGCCTGAGTACAGGCATGCGCAAGAATTAAGTATCCTGGCATGCTACATTCAAGTTTCGTCTTGGCTTAAGTCTGGCAGCCAAAGACGTCAACCTTGGTTTGACCTATTAGAGTTTTTTCTTTCCGGATTCTGACGGGTTACGATACCTATAGCGTCTCCTGGGTGGGTAGGTGTGGAGCTCTCACCCTTGAGCACTTTCTGAACACTTGAAAATGCAATGCGTCCCGAAACGAAAAGTAAAAGTCATTAAATATATTGTGGCTTTGGAGTCGGCGTATCACTTTCAATGAGTATAAGTCCCATTTGACTTTCCAAGTTGAGTCACAAACTCTTCACCTGCCTCACTCACAACACCAGCTTACAATAGAATCAGGAAGCTCTTACGTCTGCTCAGCTCCAATTTCTGATATCACTTATATTTACTACAACTTGTCACTTTAAAATGTTTTGAGAGAAATGTCTGATTAGGGTAAAATAGAGTAAACGTTATCTTTCTTGTGCCTCAATTCGGTTTTCTGCTGCAAAAACATTATTCGAATAATATAGAACTTTAAATACCCGTTATCATTTGCCTATTGCTGCGCAACTGCAGTTAAGGAATTATCTCAGTTTCATTAAGAACACGACCGGCTCTTTAACCCATTTGAGCCGAAAGACACCAAGCCGGCTTTATCAAAATTGTTCTTCTTGTAAAACATTTTTAGCAACCAGAGGAAAATGTTAATCGAAGTTAGCTGGTGCGGCCTGCAAAGGGCACGGTACTAAAGCGGGGGCAGCGGCAGCGGACCGTGAGCCGCACCCGGACGAGCCACCGTCACTTGGCAGGGCATGGAGCCGTCTGAGCCTGAGCAGTACTAGTACTCCAGGGCGGCACAGTACAGAGGCTGTATCATTCTGGCTTGTACTGGTGGTGACTCGTTGCCTGAGAGCGACCAGTGAATGCAGTGGTGGCATATACCGGCAGTTTCTTGATACCTACACCTATCGCAGCACGCGACTTTGGCAGTTTTTGACCAATGCAAAAAATTGTCATTCCTCTTCTGTGCAGTAGAATGCGTGTCATGTATATAACATTTCGTTTTCTGAGACAAATTTCTCACATATCTACTGTACAGTCTCAACAACTTTGAACAAAAAAAAAGATCTTTTTCGTGTCTGGTCTTAAAGAGAGCCAGTAGATTGGCCCATTTTCATTTCTTCCTGGTGTACGCGCGATCCAAGATCAATGTTGAAACCGACATTTGGAGTTTTTAAGTTCAATGCATGAACAGGTAATCTTAAGTCACACTCTGCTTCATTAAGGTTGATCTATATTTCATCCATGACATTGGAAGAATGAAGGTTCTTTACATACGACCATCATCATTATTTTCACTATTTTACTCCATCTGCGAGACAAATTCCAGTGAAGAACAACAAGAAACTACGCGCTGAGTCCTTATCAAGCCAACGTAGCCTGAGGAATGTGGGTACTATTTCAAATGTTATGAGTCATATCCCTTCTGAACCTTATTGATGAAATTTAGACCATGAACTAACCTCTGGAGCAGCTTCGAGCAGATATAACTGGATTGATGCCCTCAAACCTCGCCCATTGGCATGAGTGCTGGAGTAGATCTTTGGATAACTAAGTCGCTACCCAAGATCTGACCTACGCAGCAGCTGATCACAGTACATACACCACTAAATCAATACGTTGAGATCTGATGCACGAGCTAGGCACTCAATGGATCAACTGTACTGGTACATGCTGATATTATATCAAACTGATTCCGTACCTTATTCTTTAGGTTACAGTCTGACCTGTGAAGCAGATAATAGGAGCATTCCGTTACTATGAAACTTGCACTAAGATGGCAACAAGTAGTAACGATCCACACGTACGGAGTGAGGCAGCTCGCTCTGGCTACAGCCAGACATGATGGCGCTCGATGACGCGATGCTGATCAGGCACCGCGCTGCCCTACTGAAAAAAGTGCCTCCGACCATGATCTACGTTAGCTTTCAGCAGAAAAATGGCACCTATTACATATTGAAAAATAGGAGTCAGGGCCAGATTTATGGAGGGGCAGCCCCTCTTTAGAAGAAAGATGCGTAAAAATGTTTCTCGTGCATATTTTACGATGTAGCCTTCATGGCTATACCCATCTCCAGCTTAATTCGCCTGAGTCTCCGTTGGCGTTCATCCGACCCAGAAACTTCGAATAAATTTTAGAGTTTCAATTATATATGAATCACTGATTATATGACTGTAGCTTTCTAATTAAAAAACAAAGAATCTGAGTAAAAGTTTAACCATCTGCTACCACTATCCAAAGATTGACTTAACCTGTTACAAGATGCAGCTCAAAAGAAAACGACAAATACAAACATTTCAATCATAGCGGTGTTCACAATGCAATTAATAATTGTCTCATAGCTTTATAATTTTACACCATTATTTAAGCCAGGTAAAAAAATCTTCCCTATGACGCATACACAAATTTATCTAAACTTTAACCAGCAGCTAGCCGTATGAGTTCATTCCAAAACGCGATTGCTATGAATGCGTTCTTCAGCAATCCAGTGAAGGCACTAGCTTGAAATGCAGCGCACCCGTCGAGGTCAAAGTAAACTAGAGAATGATATTAACTGTTGCTACTTGAAGCCAAAGATACTTTAAAATAGAGATCCAACTGTAAGTAGTACTCGTATCGATGCTCTCGTTTCTATCTACTCGAAACACTTGTACTATGTCACGCCTTAGGGGGAACAAGTAGGACTCCCTTGTAAATTCGATGCGTTTAGTTTATATCTTCCAATAACAACTAATGCATACAAGTTTACATAGCGAGCTATCCTTTCCGTAGAAGCTATTTAAAAATAACTCAAATATTCGTATTGTAAGAACCATTTTTTGCAGCTCTGACAATCAAGTGTTATGCATATTAAAGAGATTGAAGACTGTGTAAGATCGGTCTTATGCGTAAGTAAGTTAAGAGCACATGCTCTGGCTGGTTAATCTCTTACATTCGCTTACTACCGAGGAGGTAATGAGAAATATTCTTGGCACCTTAATCATTCTTGGCTTCGCTTACATGCAATGAATGCATTAGGTCAACAAGTTCTTTCGGTGAAAGAAGAACGAGGCTGGTGTCCCTTAATTTTGACCTTGCACATTAGCAGCATACAAGGTTAGTGCATCTATTAATATTACACATATTACACAAGATAATGAGGTTAAAGCACAGAGAAATAGTAACACATGAGCATAGTGCTCTAATTTCAAACGAGAGCACTTAGAGCAGGGCATTTGCTGACATTACATCAACAACGTTCCAGTTTTGCTGACGCTACAGTGTATCCAGCTGACGTCAGCACATCACCATCACCACACTTACCAGATCTCAACAGGCCGCCGAGTGACCTCTCTTTCTGCAGTAAATCTGGTCTGCTGAACGGAAAGTTGCCGATGAAACATACATTGGCAAAAAACGTTTGATACAACAAATATTTTACTGTGAAAATTTTGTGGCAAGTGCAGTATTGGACACAGTATGGTAACGCGTCAGTATCACAACTACGTCGCTCAGACTGTTGCCTGGTAGGTACTACTAGTATCGAACCATGGCGGTTGCTTGCCTTGGTAAGATCAAGCTAGCGTTGCGACTGTGTGAGTGGTGCACTTCCGGGATCAGAACGCAACCCTGAACCAATTCTCTTTAAAATAATATACTTTAGTAGGTACATATAGGGACATGATGCAACTCAACAAGACACCGCATATTATTAGAGCTACATTAGAAATAAAGATTGGACATAGCCATCATTACAAACTACACTGCATTTCTGCCCATTGTTTGGCCCCTGTCTGGTATTAGTAAGCGCAGCCAACGGCTGTACGTGTTAGATAGTTTGTGTCCTAAGACAAGTGCAGACGTAAGTCTATTGTCATGCGTTCCCACAGTATTTGACAGCGTTCGAATGAATCCCTGTGTGGGTTAAAACAAAAGAGAAGTGTGCAACTTCCTTGTAGTTTTAATGCACTCCAAATCTGATGCAACATTCTAACCTCTACTAGTGATACTTGTTAAGGAAACTCACTTGACGGCTGACATTTTACCAAACTTTTTGGTGTAGACGCCGCTGTGTGCAAGAGCACGGTGAAAGAGTCGATTTTTTTTTAGAATAAACGTGAGACAAAAAAAATAACTTGTGAACCAGTCTTCGGTCACGACTTCGCATTGATTACGTCTGACCTACATCGCATAGGTGCGAGAAATATGCCCTCATGCATCTTGCA
Source organism: Parhyale hawaiensis (assembly GCA_001587735.2). Lineage (NCBI taxonomy): Eukaryota > Metazoa > Arthropoda > Malacostraca > Amphipoda > Hyalidae > Parhyale > Parhyale hawaiensis. The sequence continues at coordinate 8,929,186 of LQNS02276925.1, read as the reverse complement.
TGTGATGCAAACCCGGTGAAACTACGATAAAAAAATAATGAACCCTTATTACTTTCAAATTATGAGAGCATTTTATAACTGATCGAAAAAGTTACAGCGCATGTGCGCTGTCTGTGAATTTAATTGCATTGTTGAGGTTTATTGACCGAAATTGAAGTGTCACAACATGAAAAACATCCATGAAGACTAAACTACAGTCAGGCTTGATATTTTAGTAAAATAGCTTCCAGACCGACGCTAAACCTCAATCGCTAAAATAGAACAAGAAGAAACTGTCCGTTTTCTGAAAGTAACAACGTGCGGCGACAAAATTGGACCGTATCATATGATATAAACAGCCGTCCCAAACGTACAGATCGACCGTGTATACGAAGAATTCAATAATTTCACCCATAGACGGACGGCCCTACAATAGGGCGCAGCTGCTCCTAGTTCCGCGGAAAAGAATATGTAGAACAAAAATTTAACTAGCAAGCACTATCTTTACTACAGGTAATGGAACAACTTTCTTTAGTGCAGATGATCACTTCGGCAACAAGGAAGGACAACATCTTAGATCTCCTATTTATACAGAATACCGAATTTATAAAGAATATCATCACCCAAGATACAGCTTTGTCTGATCACAAACTTACTGATATTACAACCCAGTTCTGTAGCTATAAATCAAGTGACTCAAAGTATAATGGGCAAAATAACATAAATAGCCTACGAGATTTAAATGCTTTCAATAATCAAATAAATTGGGAAGGTTTGAACGATGAGCTACGGTCGGTGAACTGGGACGCTCTTCTAAATGACTCAACTCAAAGTGATACAATGAACGAAATCTTTGAAAACGTT
>LQNS02276925.1:8861571-8877232 GCA_001587735.2 Parhyale hawaiensis | reverse complement strand
TAGGATCATAAATAGCTTGGCGCTCTCGTACTAAATTAATTAATTGCTCCACTTGCATGGTGCTTGCAGGACGCTGACCTCTCTGTGACTGAAGAAAAAATGGGTCCAGCTCTATCTTTGACTGGACGCGACGCGACGTGTTTGGACTTGTAGTGACTTGACGCATTCGGTGTGAACAGTTTCCTCAAATGTCTATAGGAATCAATGCTAATTGTGGTGGCGAGTCTTGACGTATGTTGACTATCTTTGATTTGACGCGACTCGACTTATTTGGTGTGAACGCACCCTTAAACCCTGATCGTCGTCAGGGAATCGAAATTTCAAAGCGCTAGAGCTATCAGCACAGCATCATTATCCTATATGGGTATAATTATCATTATTATTATCTGCCAGACTGCCAGTGTGACTAGCGGAGTTTTGCATAGCTCGTTAAATTTGGAAAGAAGTAAAACTCAAGATGCTGAGCAATGTTTTATTCTTTGCAAGAAAACAATAGTACAGTCGGACGCGTGACGAGGTGACGACTGAAAGGACGCAGCACTGAACGAGAGCAACCTGACAGAGCGCGACTGGGATAGCCGCCAATAGGAATAAGCGCGAAACTGAATAGGCGTGAAAAGACCGAAGAGCGAAACGCTTGCGGGGAAATCGTTGCTTCATGGAATAGGTGCGGCTTGGAAGAAACGTGAATCGGAACAAGCGCCCCATGGAACAAACGCGAATCTGAATTGGCGTGAAACTAAATGGGAGGCTAAACATCTAATTAGCGCGAATACTCACAGAATTTATGTTGCAAACCAGAATGGGAGAAAGAAAAAGAGAAAAATACGCTATTATTTCTCCCCTTAGGAAGGTAGGCCTATTCATACATTAATAATTTACAGTACTGTCGTTCTTTACAACCTACATTTTGTACAACGCTCTATGATAGCAATAGGTTCAGTCATGGCTGAACAACGAACGTATTTCAGCCATGGGTTCAGTCATAGGCTAGGCGGCCTATAGGCCTGTTGTGAATCAAGGCTAAAAAAAGAAAAAATATGGTGGCGCTAAGAAAACTTACAAATAAAGATATAATAAAGAAGAAACGAGACAAATAAATAAATACGTAGGATGTATACAGCGGTGGCAGGAAAATTAACTAAAAACTTATTAAATCGACGTGTTTCGTAAAACATTAAGAGACTTGGAATGTGTGCCAAATCGAACCAGCGCCTTTCTACTTAGGCGCAAATTGAAATAATGCAGTTTAACGCCTATTCAGTTTCGCGTTTATTCCATGGGGCGCTTGTTCCCATTCGCGTTTATTCCGAGTCGCGCCTATTCCATGAAGCAACAATTTTCCAGCAAATGATTCGCTCTTCGGTATTTTCGCACCTCTTCAATTTCGGGCTTATTCAAATTCGCTCCTATTCCAGTCACGCTGGTTTCGGTTGCTCTCGTTCAGTGTCGCGCCCATTCAGTCGTCCCAAACGCTGGGATGCGTGCGGGAAAATTGTTGCTCGATGGACTAGGCACGACTTGGAATAAACGCGAATCGGAACAAGCGCTCCATGGAATAAGCGCGAAAATGAATATGAGACTAAATATTTAAGCGCAAATGTTCACAGAATTTTGGTTGCGGACTAGAATAGGAAGCAGGCGAAATACGCGCCACACAAAACCAGCGCCCTGCTGAATAGGCTCAAACTGGAATAAGCACAAAATTGCGTAGGTGCGAATCATCTGCGCAGCTCAATTCTATTAAAAAATTATCACACCGTGCCCATGTTTAATGTTGGGGATTTTGACTATACCTACAGGCTACATTACTCCTCTAGATCGCGTCACGTAGTTAACGGAGGAATACAAGCAGCGCAGGCGCTGCGGCTGCTTGGTCCAAAAAAAAAAACGTCATTTTCTTGCGTTTTTTTTTCTTCGTATGCATTTGTGGTTCTTCTTTTATTTTTACTCCCTGGAACAAACTCACCAAATGCTACACAAAACTTTGGCTGACTAAAATAATCTATTCAATCTCCTGAAACAACTATCTTATGATTCTCATATGGCTCTCAAAGAAGCTACGAAAGGGTTAAGCTGTCTACCTAAATAGTAATCAAATTTTAGGAAAGTATATTTGAGAACGGTGTCAGTCATTAAACTTTTCTGCAGTATTTATTTTCTATGCATAACTTTCTTAGCAGATTTTCCTCCAACATTTAGCATCAAATCACAAATTTCATATGGCAACACCATCCGCGGCTCAGACGCTCAGTTGCTCGCCTGCATTCTTTTGGTGAGGTTGTGGACATAGGCTGGTGAGGCTTCTCTCGCATTCTGATATAGGAAGTCAGAGCTTCGTGACTGGCAACTTTTTCTGGACTGCTTGTAGAAACACACAGTATGGCATGGGAGAAATCCTTTATCATAGTGACTGGAGCCTCACGAGGAATTGGAGCAATGATATGCGAGAAATTTTCTGAGCGTCTCTCTTCGGGATCAGTGATTATCGGCATCGCCCGGGACGCTCAGAAGCTACAGGTGGTAAAAGAACGAGTCATCGCAAGTAACAACAACGTGACGTTTCATGCCGTAGAACAAAACTTGAGCTCTATTGATACGTCTGCTCTTGACTTGGCCGTGGCTGAAGGCCTTAAAGTTGCTGGCAGCTCAAATGACGCTCCAATAAAGTCCCTAGTGATGGTGCATAACGCTGGGTCTCTAGGCACCGTGAACTACGTTCAAAATTTGACGGACTTTGAAGACACGAGGAAGTACTACGACCTCAACATCAGTTCCGTTATTGCACTCAATGCAGTATTTTTGCGGCACGCCAAAGCTCTTCAGTCTACGGTACCGGATGCCAAAATTCATGTGGTCAACATCACATCATTGTGTGCCATAGCGCCTTTCAAATCGTGGGGTCTGTACTGCTCAGGCAAGGCTGCCAGGGACATGCTTTTCAAGGTGCTTGCGAAGGAGGATCCGAGCATCGCCGTGGTGAGCTATTCCCCTGGTCCCGTGGCTACAGATATGCAGCAACAGGCTCGCGAAGAGTCTCAAGACGAAGAACTGCGTCAGCAGTTTAGCTCCATGCACGAGGCCGGCAAACTGCTCACTCCGGAGCAAACTGTAGAAAAGATGCTGCTGCTCTTGGAGTCCGGTAGCTACACTTCTGGAGATCACGTCGACTATTACGACGTTTAGGTGTCATTGCTTGGCCGGGAAATTAAGTCTAAAACGCTTGACTTGTCCTTAGTTTCAGGCGGGTGCGCTGGCTTCAACCCGTTTAATCTTTAGCTTCAGGCGTTAATCCTTAATTGAATGCTCTTGGCACTTTCACGAACTCCATTTCTGCTCCGTAAAATATCGAGTTTTCCGCCGTCTCGGACGTATTTGGGTTGTTTCAAACACCTGCAATACGGTTCACAGTGGCGAAGCCAACGCTCCTGTCTGAAGTTCCTATAGAGTCGAGCCTTGTGGAATTAGCTTAAGTTTACTCCGGCAAGCTATTCGGTAACATCTTGAATCCATTGTCAACCATTGTCTCAAGCATAGCACTTATGTAGTTGTAGTACGAGAAACACAATTCTTTATGTTGGTATTAAAGTATATGTGCCGGTATTGCAATATGTGCACAATTATGTTTAGGATTGCTATTGTCTCATACGAAATGCGAAACACAATTGTTTGTACGAGTATATATATTCTTAAGTAATTTCTGCTGCAATGTGTAAGGGCGACTTTAGAATAGGAAAAATAGTGATGGTGTCCAGACGTGCTGTGAAGCGCGTTAACTACGTTATTACTTTTGCTTGCAAGAGAATTAAATAATTACGATTGCTTTTTCTTAGTTTGGTCACACGAAAATAACGTCAAGCACTCGATGTAAATCATGTAATGTCAGTTAGCCTGTGCCAAAGCATTTTTCAGTCGCCGCCCTGTAAATTAATGATCAACCGTCGAGGAAAACAGACGAGGGCGTTACTAAAGTGATTGTTTTTTTTTTGTGTTTTTTGTAATGCAAAATTGTGACCTTTTATACGTCTACAAACGTTTCAGTCTCACTAGGCAGGTGGATGCAGAGATAACTTTTTACTTCGACATTTCGAAAACTCGCAGGGTGTTTGACAGCATTCTTTTCTACACCTTATTAAACAGTTCTCTCTAGATATGTCCATATCCGCATTGTGAATAGTTGAGGCAACACACGTAGTTCCGTCACACTAGCTGACCTCGGATGCCCATTTGTTTAGCATTCATATTTATATCTCACTGCTATCTTTCTCTCTCACCTTGCAGATAAGTAGCTCTTCCGAATCACCTTCTTTGTTTGCGGTGATGACTAGTAAGGCGTATTAACACTGTGCTGTACACAGGTAGGTCGAGGTAGTCCTTTGTTCTCCGTAAGTAATACAAACTGGTCGAACGTTTCGCTATGTCTTTGTAAACACCACTGTAAGTCGACCAGTAGACTTTGCTCAAGTAATAGCTGCCATACCAATTGTCTGCCGGTATGACAAGTGGAGTTTTGCATAGCTCTTTGAATTTGAAAGAAGTAGAACCCAAGATACTGTGCAATTTTTTATACTTTTGCAAGAAAACAATAGAATAGTCGGACGCGTGGCGGTATGACGACTGAATGGACGCAGCACTGAACGAGCGCGACTGGAATAGGCGCGAATTGGAATAAGCGCAAAACTGAATAGGAGCGAAAACACCGGTGAGCGAAACTGCGAAACACTTGCGGGAAAATTGTTGCTCGATGGAATAGGCGCGACTCGGAATACTCGCGAATCGGAACAAGCACTCCATGGAATAAGCGCAAAACTGAATATGAGGCTAAATATTTAAGCGCAAATGCTCACAGAATTTTTGTTGCGGACTAGACTAGGAGGCAGGCGAAATCCGCGCCACACGGAACCAGCGCCCTACTGAATAGGCGCAAACTGGAAGAAGCACAAAATTGCTTAGGAGCGAATCATCTGCGCAGCTCAAGCCTTTCTGAAAAGTTACCCCACCGTGTCCATATTTATTGTTTGGATTTTAACTATACCTGTACATTACTGTTCTAGATCGCGTCACGCTTCTGTGTTGCAATAATGGTATTGCAAGGCCTCGTTTGAAGTAATGGAAATATACATACTTCTATGTGGAGGGGAGACAGTGTTCAAAGACTGCTGCAGTAAAAAGTTCACACAGTAGCCAAGTAAGTGAAATTTCGTAGCACAGACTCCATTACTAAGTCTGTGCGAAAAAACGCCAAGTCCTCTGAGCTTTACGGTAATTTATTTCGAATTTGGCAAGAGATTCCGCCTGCCTCGTATGATAACCCGCAACGAAAATTCTGTGAGCATTCGCACTTGAACATTTAGCCTCCTTCGCAGTTACGCGCCTATTCAGTTTCGCTCTTATTCCATGCGGCGCTTGTTCCGAGTCGCGCTTATGCAGAGTCGCGCCAATTCCATCAAGTAACAATTTTTCCGAAGCGTGTCACTCTCCAGTGTTTTCGGGCCTATTCCAGTCGCGCTCGCTCATGTTGCTCTCGTTCAGTGTCGCGCCCACTCAGCCCTCCCGAGGCGGGCTCTGACGGCGTCACAAGTCTGTGACCGTCTCTGACGGCGTCACAAGTCTGTGACGGGCTCTGACGGCGTCACAAGTCTGTGACTGGCTCTAACGGCGTCACAAGTCTGTGACTGGCTCTAACGGCGTCACAAGTCTGTGACGGGCTCTAACGGCGTCAAAAGTCTGTGACGGGGTCTGACGGCGTCACAAGTCTGTAACGGGCTCTGACGGCGTCACAAGTCTGTAACGGGCTCTGACGGCGTCACAAGTCTGTAACGGGGTCTGACGGCGTCACAAGTCTGTAACGGGCTCTGACGGCGTCACAAGTCTGTAACGGGCTCTGACGGCGTCACAAGTCTGTGACAGGCTCTGACGGCGTCACAAGTCTGTGACAGGCTCGGCGTCAAAAGTCAATAGTGCAAACCCGGCCTAAGTGTTTCTGAACTCTTGACATCCCACACTCTGTGTGTCATCCATATGTAGTAGCACTTCCTACATTTTCTTTGAAAATTTGTACGCTCGGAGAGGTTTGGTCGCTCTGGGCAGCGGGTACCTAATTAAGGAGCCACGCTTGAGACTGTCCTGCATCTTCGTTGCATCAAATCGTCCCGTTAATCAAGTGCCGTAGGCAGATGTTGTTCTTCACTTTCTGTTGTGACATGATTTCTCCCTACTCCGCGGCACCACGCACGCCGAATAGCCTCACCTTGAACTTTGCGAACTTGAAAAATATTCATTACGGCTCCGCAAACCTTGCGCAGGCATTATCTTATCTTTTGCGTTTATGATGCTGCGCACGTTGATCGATATTTACATTTTCTTTTTTCTTTGCATGTTAATATATAAATTTTAGATTACCTCTATTACACTGAATTCTCTGAAACTCATCATAAACGCTATGTACGTGTCGCTTTTTTTTCGCTTACGTTTCTTTTAGTTTGTAATTTACGTGCGAAGTTTATGTTTTTTATTTTAAATTATTTTATTACTGATATTTTTGCTCCCATTGTTGCTATTTACAAAATTATTCAAGATACGTCAAGCATGCCTGCTACTAATGGAATTAAGTGATTATATTTAAGACCACAGTGTTCTTCGTGGATGATTTTGTATATCATTGCGGTATACACTTTTTACCTTAATCGTATTACTTTACCTTATTCATATTAGCGGTGAAAGACGCAATTTAAATATTTACGACTAACATACATGCAGTAAAAAATTACTGCAAAACTTTGTACATATGACCATGGTGGTAATTTTGACAGTTACAGCAAATTTGGCAATGTTCATCAGAGCTTGACGAGAAATATCAACATTTTTATAAATATACTAATATTGTTACTACTCCCAATACGATAATGAAGACAAATGTGTAATTTATGTATTGACAATTCTCTGTTTTTTAAATACCGCATAAATTTGGTTTGCATGACTAAAGCCGTCGTCAAACTCATGCCAGCTACGATTGTCACTTTCTAATATACGGTAAAATTACGGCTAAGCGCAAGAACCATGCATAGACTAATGAAAACACCGACGGACAGTTTCCAAGTGCAGCTCAGCTCTACCTTGAGATTCCTGTGACGTCATCGTTAAGCCATCAGCGTTATGCCATGAACAAGAAAAACCACATTTGGTTATTAAGGATAAGTACATGTACAAACTTATTTAATTTATATTTGGCCAAACTTTAGGCACAGGTCAAGTTAGTGCCTGAAGAAAGCGCAAACTCGACCTTTGTTGAAAGCTGGGCCTAATATAAATTGAAGTCTCTACTTGTCCTTATAACCAAATATGAGGAAGCTCGACAGACGTCCAACAACATTTTCAATGTATGTAACGAGAAAAATACTTGGTCGGAGCAGAGCTGTAAAATATTAGCTAACGAGTAGTAAATGTAATCGACAAAATGTGCATAATGACTCAGGATGGTTAAATTTCAAAATGCATTTTGGGTTTAAAATGCTGTAGCCATTGAGCGTCGACGAAATTTTGAGCGGCTGGAGCTATGTAAATATAACTATTTATGATTAAGAGAAAAAAACAACAAACTGACGAATGTGGCGTCATCATTCAACCAATGTTTTCTTGCAAAAGTACCTACATATATATTGAAGAACTGCCTGTCCGTGTCTTCTTTAGTCTCTGTATGAGCAGTGAAGTGCTGACCTCGGAGGAGGAGATAATCGCTCTTTTGTGACAACAGAAACCTAACTCAAAAATTGGGTATTTTGAGTTACTGCCACCATCACAAAGCCCGCGTCAATTTCCATTAGTGATAATAACGCCATAACTGAGTCTGTTAAAGTGGCCGCTTGAGAAAGGTCATTATTCAAGTGATAGTTCAGATAATACGGCGATATTAAAATTGTTTTCGCCTCTCTTGAAAAATGTCAATTTTTGAGTTTTGACACTGATATCGCAAACGAGCGATATTTCCTCCAAAGTACTGACCGAGCTATCAACTGTAGTTTCTTAGCATTCATGTTTTTAGCAGCAGGTAAACTGATATTTAAAGCAGTGTATTTAGTAACACTTTCTTCCATACAGTTACCTATATGTATGTTACAATTCATGTAGAGTTATTCCTACGAGAGATGCTTAATAATTCATGGAAGAAAAGGTCAATAAATATGCATTGTGATAATAATTGTAATGTATTGTTGCCTTGGACAGTTAGTGACGGTCTGTAGTTGGAAACCTGCGATCACTGGAGATTTTATTGTAAATTTCGGATTGAAAAAAGTGCATCTGTTGATAATAAAGTCCGGCCATCCAAAGTCGCGTTGATAAGCAAGTTAAATTTTCCTTAACTTAATGTGCCTGTCTATTTTCTGTCTCGCTTCAAGTAGTTACATAACAACTTACCGTATGAATAGCTAGTCTAACCATATCTTCTATACGGCTGAAGCACGAGGCATTCATTAATGACCCTGAACTGATGCTAAGGTTGATATTTATTTACTCTGCGCATTCTGACGGGTCGAGAGAAAACTGCTGATGCTGCTCTGTCTAAAACTGTAAGTGGCGGCCCTCATCCGAAAGCGACAAGCCGACAACCAAACCGGAGGAGGCACTGTAGCCTCTACGACACAGAGACAATTACGGACTTGCGCTACGAATCGCTGTCAATGCAACTGCTGCAGTATCTTTTCTGACCGCGGGCTGCGCTAGTCTCGGAGTAAATATGTCAATATTTACTCCAAGGCACTAGTGCCGATAAGTAATTTTAACCTCAAAAGTCACGACATTTCATAAGGCGATTAAGCTCTCCGCTGCTAATGTATCATTCTTTGCAGAAAGTTTACAGCATGTAATATACTCGTATCTTTCACCATATTTGAACGAGGCTAAAGTTTGTAAACACTTCTCCCTATTTTTTAATATACTCCCCCCGTTAGTATGTAGACGCTGTTAAACCTCAGCATGTGATTAATAAGAAAAATGCGCTTCTGGTGTATTATTATTTGCAACAAGTTTTACAACATTTAATATATCTTTTATCACGTTTGAACGAAGGTAAAAGTTATGAATACCTCTCCCGAACGATGCACGGATGTGTATTAATATTAAGACGCTGTAAAGCTAAACATTTTAAGCCCGTATCGAATATTATATAGAATAATTCCGACATACAGTATAACAATGACTAACTGTTATGACATTAAAATAGGAACTGTGTACCTGTCAATGACATTAAACGAAGAATCTTATAAGCTTGTGTTATCTACCTTTAACCGCATCAACGAAACAGCTTTCCTATGCATTGTCCAGACTCTGGACCATTGATTCTACTTGTTCTCATTTAAAGCCCCATTTTGTCAATTCCTACCGCTTACAGTCCGCGGATTATCCGCGATTTGCCTTTACCCCGTCGGATCGAGTTCAGCCGTTTTTCTCACAACAATTGCTCCAGAGATTGCCAAAACCTCAAGAGGACTGTTCTACAAATTGCATATATTTATTATCTGCAATATTACTGGTCTGTTTCATTAACGCCTTCTCAGCAGCATAGAATGGGCCGCAGGCCATAGGATTAAGTTATAGCTGGTTTTACCCATCCTATGTCATGTGGCGCGCCTCCACAGCTGGATCTATGGGTTTCCTTAGCTTGACTACATTACTTCCTTCTATTTTTATCCCATACTGAAGCTGCTTCTGTTCTTCCTCTTCTTTTCCGACTTGAGGACCCCATGTACGTTGATCTTACGTGTGTGCACCATAGGGCGTGAATTCCACTTTTTTACCTACTACATGTCCCTCCCTTTTCGTGAAGTGATGATGCCTTTGCTGGCCAGTGTGTTGTGCTAAAAATTTATGATAATAAAAATAATGCCACTAACGCTAGGAATGCATGCGATCTCAAACGTAAAATCCAAAGCTTGTGTTTGAAGTCCAGACTACTGGAAGCTAATGAGATTGGTTCATTTTGATCTGGACAACACGTGCCAAATAATAATATCTGTCATATATCGGAAAAATGATCCAGAGTGATAAAAAAAAAACTAAAAGTTACTCTCAAGAACAAATTTTCAGTCAAGCTCAGGCTAGCTAACTGAAAAATTAGGTTATTTTGCTTGGAGTGAGCCCATCGAGCACGCCTAACTTCTGTCGAGAAAATCGCGAAACTTAAGCAGTGATCAAGATAATTGGTGTCATTTATATCTCCAACAAGTGGAGGTATTCTTGATCTTAACATTAATGCAATGGGTACAATCTTATACATAATGTAAAACATAAAGGGCAATCAGACAATGCTTTCCAAATTGCATATGGCAGGATATCGGAACATCTATACAGACAGGAGACAGCAAAATCAATCGTTCTAGAGCAGTAGTTCCCAACCGGGGTGATCGCACCCCCGGGGTTGATATCGGTATGAGCAGTCAAGTCAAGGATCTCGAAACCCTAGATTATTTCAACGTCATGTAGAAATAAGCTTTGAGTTTGTGGCGTAAATTGATATAATTTCAGTTCTTTGTCATCACATCAGTTATTAATTTTGTAGGGGTTCGAGGACACACCAAAAGTTTTTTAGGGGTGAAGGCATAGATAAGGGTGGGGAACAATTGTTTTAGAACATATATATCATATATTGCTCCACAATCGTCAGGTATTTTTGGATTATTCTGGAACAGCTTATATTAAAAAATATCACGTACATTCACTTGATAATAATAGTACCGCTATGAATTTACGCCTAATCAACTAGACTCAGTGTCATCACACACCAAACTCGTTTACTGAACTAGCACCGCAATAGTACTTCCATACGATTACCCTCCCACGGGAATGAATATAACAATCATGTTTTCTGCTAATATTAGAGCTTGTTTCATTAAAATGGGGGAAGTGCGTTTTTTATTTCTTCCCGAGGAGAGATCTGCAATCTGCATGGCCTAACATTATTTCACCTGATTGATTGAATACTATTACATACAATACCATCCAACATGTATGGCGGTACCATACAGTACGACCTACAGCACAAACTTGTAAATTCAAAATCATGTATTTATATCTCATAATAAGGCGGCTTTCATCAATTTAATCATTACTTTTATTAAATGATTAGTTTAAGTTAAACCACCGTTTCCGCCAAGGGGCGATCCGCATAATGATGCGAGTCGGCCAGGATGCTCGAGTAGGAATATCCTATCTCGACATCGGCTCACCTCTGCCAAATAGTATAAGTTGGCTCAGTGTACTACTACTAGCAGGAGAAAGGTGCAAAGAATACGAAAAGACACTCGAGTGGACGGCCCCTTTTGTGGCCTTCCACACGAGAGAGACTAAAGGTGTCCCGAGTAAGAGGTTAGCTACTTCGATCGACAGTCCACCTCACGGAACAGAAAGGGGGGAAAAAATAGAGAGCCTACCTAACTTTGCAAAACTAACCTTCTCAGCAGGAATTGCGGCCAGCTGCGACATCCCCTGCAGAGAAAGCCCGCAGGACAGCCCTTGGGTTCGTGAGTTCATCCATTGAAACTACCACAGTAGGTATGGGTTTAGCAAACTAGGCCCAATTTAACGCATGATAATAAACTTAAGAAGAAGTCTGGGCTCTCGCAGTTTCACACTATAACACATTGTTGCCATAGAGTGTATAGTGTAACTCCATATAACCAAAAGGCAAGTAGCTGTACTATTCTATTTTACATGAACCCCACAACTAAAAGCCACAAGTTAGCCACTTGCGAGTATTTACACGTTCACATGGGACACATTTCCTATCGGCACAAACCACAATGCGATTAACGAAGACTTCAACTCCAAGGAAACTGCAAGACGGGAAAAAACATGAAGACAAGAACAACGATCGTCACTAGCTGTAAAGGCGGGATCCCACGGTAATAATATGTTTAGAATTTTTGAAAAGTGTTGTCAGAAAACAAGACTGAGTCCCGGATTTGTGTAGAATTTTGGCGATTGAGCCCACTGCGTTTTGCACCGAGATTCGTAGGTCTGCTTCGTGAAATTTTGTTAGCTTACTAAGTGTCCGTAGTATCAAAACCGTGGTTAAATTTATTCACGTATTCGCTCCAGCTTATCTTTGAGATCGGTAGATTGCAGAGTGAATGGATTTCGTCAGATTTATTTTCGTTTGGCTATTGAACTTGTACTCTTGCCAGTGATGGTTTCTGAATGGAGCTCGCGTTCATTTCACCATCAGATCATACATAGCCTCGTGAAAGTAGAGTAGCAAAATTTGCACAAAAGATTTTGCGTGTTTGCTCGAGTCAGTCCCTCAGTTTATTATTATTATTATCGTGTGAGGCCGCCTTAAGAAAAAAAAGGATGCACAGTGGGAGAAGGAGCACAGTTGTCTCGAAAATACAAAGGGACGCTAAAGTAACCGGCATAAGCTATAAACTTCCATTGAAAGCGCAAATCTCCGGCACTCACAAGTATGACCCTAACTATCCTAGCCTAATGGCCTTCCCCTACTCACGTGTTTCCGCTCACGTGAGAACGGCTTGTGCCGTTTAGGTATCTGCAGAATAAAACAAAATTAAAGCGGCTAAATTTCCACATTCGAGACACTTGTGTTAATAATGGCTGGTACACACGCTAGCCACGTCCGAACATTTTGTTGACCCATCGTAAACACAGCTTTGAGGTTACCACAAAAGGTGTAAATATGTTAGCTGTCAGTTTAGCTTGCTCAAGAGGTGCCGTTAGTTAAGTTTCGGACATCTATCTCTACAAACTTAGATGGAATTGTTACGCCATATTCCATGCAAGTGTGTGCTATTTAAATGGACACATCACCGCATCTGGACGCGGGGACGACGAGACCCACTCTTTTGACTAGCGTGCGGACATGCTATCCATGTTGGCGCTGCGTTTCTAACAACTTCAGCCAAAGTCAGAGCCGACTGTGACTGCTTTCTTTTGCATATTTTCCTCGCGAGCTCTTTTCCCGTCGGCTCCTGGCCCTGCAAATTACTTTTGCTTAGTAATGATTCCGGTGAAGATTTTTTGTATGGAACTAAATGAATACATTCAACTCTTTAAATAATTGGTAAATGCTTAAGGGAGGGGCTCGGGTGATTTTTCAATTTTTCTGTACATTAAATCGTTTTTCTTACACCAATTATCAATGTTATACACATTTTAAGTCGGCGCATCACGTTTTTTCCTAGTTATAATGCTTTAAACTTCTTATTTTATCCTATATCACAGTGAAGGGTGACACCGTGAAACTGTGTAAAATTGTTTACCGTCACGCGACGTACGATCGTCCGTGTCTCGCTTTGGACGCTGTGCAGACCATTTCGACGGCTAGCTTGCAACATAACTGTTTATTAAACAGTACCAAAATAAATTCTAGCGCCTCCATTATTTCCTACAATCAGCAACGAAACTAAAATTTTATTGAAATCAAAGATTACTTCTAGAAGGTAAGCTTACGTACCGCGTTTTAGGAGACGAATGCGCTTAGTTTCGTAAGCCTGTGTGATAGAGATGCAATTAACCCAGGAAGCAAAGAGCGTAACCTGGTGCAACCCAAACAATGGATCCATCGGTTAGGGAGGCAAGGCAGGTTCTGCTAGTAAATATTGGTCCCTAAAAGAACCTACATTGCCCTACCTAACCTTAGTTCTCGGCCTAACCGATGGCTTCACTGTTGGCAAGCTTCCTCGTATTCATGGAAGTCGGTGGTGGTGGCTGTCAGCCTGTCGCCTTCAGTTTTATATAGGAGAAAATAACAAATTTAAGCGTTATAACGAAAAAAAACAATATGCGCCGACCTAAAATGTGTATAACATTGATAATTGGTGTAAGAAAACAATGTAATGTACAAAATGAAATTGAAAATCACCCGAGCCCCTCTCGTAAACATTTACCAAATAATTTTGTTCTGCTGTCTGCACGTTGATCAGCGTAAGTCGTCCTGCCCACAGAGTTTAAACGTTCTTCATTTTGCTAAAAGTATTTGTGGTATAGGAAATTTTGACACTGTTTTTGCAGAGACCAATACCACATAAATGGCCGACACATCGTACCGATAGTATTGGTACACATCTCGTTGCTACAACCAGGGAATCAAGGACTTGTTGCTATTTGTTGTTCAGTCAGTGGAAGACGTGCTATTCGTCCAGCGAAATCTGATAAGTATCTGCTGATCATAAACCAAAGAGAGTAACCAGAGGACTTACGAGAAACTAGCATCAAAAACTGACATCAACAATGGCGTCACATCGACGAATCTATGGCTGAGCAGCCTATGAGTATTTTGACTGATTTTGCCTGAAAAATCGTCGAAATTGTAAATTTTATCTTTTGAGCCCATAAATAAATGAAGAGGATATATGCTAATTGAGAAATAAACAATTATCTGCGAGAAATTGCAGTGGAAGCTGGTGGAAACTTTCACAGCACTAGCGGTATGGGGCGGTATGGCCACCTGATTAAACGTGTTTTTTAACTGTAGCCATATTTACATTTCATATTCAGTTCACAGTGCATTTCACAGAACATAGTTAAACATTAGAGTGCCCGCGCTGTCATAAAATGACAGCGCACAATTTGTGTTGATCCTTCTTCATTAACCATGCTTTCCTTCATACAATTGCCAACTTCAAAGATAATCCAGATGAGGGTTCACGGCATTTCAATTATCCTAATTACTGAGCATCAACAATCTTATTTTCTGACATGAAAATAATTCATTACTTCTGCAGTTACTTCCGCAACACTGAAAAGAATTAATTCGATTTGATATCACAGATACACTACTGGGTCATATTTGTCCGATATTCTTTTGGTTATTGAAACATGTCTCGTCGACAATTGCATCAAAATTGGAAGAACAGCTGATGCAACAAAATCATCTGTGGGAAGAAACTACGAATCAAGAAGCATGAGAGTGCCAATGGAAGCTTCAGATACCTTCAGTGCTGAGATTTCAACTTCGGCAATGCAAATAGTGCATTTAAACTTGAGGCCGCCCGATACTTTGCCCTAAAATACGTATGGAGAAGTTAATACTCGCACGAATCATACTAAGCCTGCAATATCTTCATTTTTTAGTATCAACTGTCCATAATTAAGTCACGTTTGCCATCTTCTGCAACCCGGCCTATTTTCTACCTATCTCTTTTCATTGGAGCTTGAGAGGACGACCAGAGCCTCCAACCTGGGCTAATTTCCGCCTATCTGTTTTGTTAAAGCGCGATAGAAAATGAATAAACAAACAGATAAATACACATCGGTCTTTATTATATTGTAGATGTACCCGTATTTTTTCGATATAATTCATTCAATCTCCCGCTCTTGACTGGCCAGCTACTTGAGCTGCACCCACACACAAAACACTGTAAAATGCTGTCGTCGAGCACAGAGAGTTCGAGCAGTAATTGTTACTGTGGTTTCTCTCTCGTGCAGAACATAATAATTCTTATTGAAGAAAATAAAGGACGTCTTGGTAAAATTAACCAAGACGTCCTCTATTTTGTTCAATACGAAGCGTTAACCAAGATGCATATAGAAAAGCCTGCGAATTCTGTGAATGCCATGAGAAATTTTCCACTGCACGAGAGCAGCTCGTCTTCAATCTTCGCTGCAAACGCAACGACATTATTCCAAAATCGTTGCGAATCCGACCACC
>LQNS02276925.1:8779782-8803805 GCA_001587735.2 Parhyale hawaiensis | reverse complement strand
CTATGGGACAGCCCTCTATCTGTGCATGACTTCTTGTCTTCCCTACCTTCCTTCTCATACCTTCCGCCACACGCCCGACCCCCTCCGGAGCCGCCCCCTACGTAACTACAACAACAACAACAACCACTTGAGTGTCTCCTACTGTACTTTGCGCCTTGCTTCCCTGCCCGCAGTAGCACACGTGGCTACCCTTACCCATTATGCCGTACTTGAATACTGCACCAGTAGTTTCTCTGTTGAAACGCCTGAGTTGCGTCTACGGAGGTTAAACAAAGTATATGATAATAATCAGTCGGTGATGCAGATTCTAACCAGTCCCTGTGGTGTGCATTAACATCTCACAGAAAAACGCTGACTTAGGATCTGTGCTCTGGGTCGAGGCCATCGCCGTCAACAAACAGTCATAATGAGAATCATTAGTTGCAAGGCTCCGAAATGAGAATAAATAAAAATTATTCAGTCGGCCACACACCCTGACAGCAATGATCTCATGACAGGCGCATTCGTGCACTGATTACCGGTAAGCGCAGAATCCACTCCGGACATGAGACGGCCATTCCACGGAATCCAGGCCCCGATCCCCACGGTCTGGAAAAGGGGACTGATAACCCGCCAAGACAAGCTCTGCGTCGTGCCTTCTGCCAGTCACCAATGTCTCGGAGCAGCACACGACATCCACGCCACGGGACACAAAGTCAAGCTCCACGAGGTTCGCATGCAGTCTTCTTATATTACACTAGAGGAGACGACACTCACGAGCCCGACCCGGTCCCGGCTACTCTCAACATCCCCACAAAGAAGCAAAAGAAAAAAAGAAGATACATATATACACAGTAATATACAGATATTCACAGAATTATGCAAAGGAGAAGAAAGAAAGAATCCCATATACGAGTGGTAAGCAGAGGCAGAAAGACTGTGCTCTGTGCACTTACCGATTAAGGCTTACAAGTTATGGGAGACGACAGTCACGGTGGACATGTGGGTGCCTCCACCAACCTCCCATAGCCCTGCCGCTCACAGCGCGGGATTAGCACCGAGGAAAAAACAAGCAAGTGGAAGAAACAAGAGAAAGAAAGAAAAAGGAAGAGATTTGACTGCGCTATCGAGAGGTAGGGAGAAGAGCTGACTGTGGAATGCCGGGCGCACGGCTATGGCAACAGCCGGGGATCTCTTCTCTTGTTGTCGTTGGCTCGATGGAGCTCAGACGCATTTCCTCGCATGAGGGTGCCCACAACCCACCAGCTCAAGGCTCATACGCCTGTCAAGCGATAGGCGATAGCCAATGAGAAGGCATTCAAGTTTAGTTGCTTGGAATCGACCCTGGGTTGGTCGCCTCTTACGCCACGTGCAGGACGGGAGTGGTATGCTAAAGCGCCCACTCCAGGGCCCTATACGCATTTCTGAGATTTTGTTCTGCCCATATCTTAGCCTCGCTCACTACCTGAATATCGAGAAATCTCAGAAATACCCTTAGAATTGGCAACGCTGTAGAGGAATTTGACCATGCCAAAACTGCTGTAAGATTTATGTATACCTAAATTAACTGTATCGTTGAGAGACACGTACAGCGCCCAGGATATGTTAGCAATTGTTTCTCGCTATCTCAAAGCATTGAGATTCATTTACTGAGGTATTATTGGTTGCACCGGAGGAAAGACGACACTGCGTAACTGAAGCAGGTAGGTGCCTTGTATTGCCCGTGATGAAATCTCGATAATGAGCTTAAACAATGAAGCAGTGCTGTTGTAAATTGTTTTCCCGTCACTCATTGCTATCGGGTATCTCCCACAAGAGCATAAGCTACATCAAGGACATTCACATTAGTTACTATAGCTGCGTACGTGACTTGACAGGCACGACGTCACTCGGAATGTGCCTCTCATAGCTAGCGGGCAGAATCGCCCATCAGTTAGCTGCACAGTAAAACACGAGCTCCAACCTAACGTTCCCAGCCCCAACGGACCACACGTCACAGAAGGTAGCGGCGAAGACGTTAGTGCTACGCAAAATTCATATTGACCTTTTATTGTTTCCTTTTACAGATTGAAGTGCTACAAGGCCCGGGAGAGACCGTATTCGTACCAGGTGGGTGGTGGCACGTAGTGCTAAACCTCGACACTACCATCGCCGTCACCCAGAACTTCTGCTCCTCCGTGAACTTCCCTGTTGTGTGGCACAAGACGTGGCGCGGCAGGCCCAAGCTCTCACGGAAGTGGTTCAGAATTCTCAAGGTAACTCGCCTAGGGGGTATGGGGTTAAATCAAGACTATAGCTAATCCTAATAATTGTCAAGGTAATGCAAACGGCCTGATGGCAGGGCCACACCCGGTATACAGGGTCAGCTGAAGAGAGCATGTTCAGTTCGCCCGTAGTTCAACTTATGAACTCCTGAAGGGTATCTTGCATACCGATGTTCACTGTGTAAGCGGCACGACGTGCGAGCTGAAGATTCGCCCATAAGTTGAGCGTTCGATTCTATAACATGGTCCTGACGTAACTTAACAGTGCCCAAACTAGTCCAGTATGACAGCTTAGACTACAGGTATTGAGTGTATACCACTGGTCTACGGAATAGTAAATACATTTTCTTCCTGTTTCGGCGCACTCATGCACTGCTGCTAATTCACAAAAAGACCTTTCTATCATAAAAACGGTATTCAATTAAAAGTTTTCATGTGTGTTGATAGTTGAATTGGTTTAATTCTGACGAAATTTCTGGATGTATTCGTGTGGATGAATGTGACTAGTGATGAAACAGGAACTTGTAGATACGATACTAATTGTTGATTGCGGTAAGAGTTTGTCAATGTAGAAGCGTGTGGAGTAAGTATAGTGAGAATATTTAAATATGACATCTTGAAATAGCCCTTGGATCACTGTTACAGATCACTCGTTAATTGGATACGGTAGTGAAACTGTGACTTGGTTTCTGGTGTCCCACAGGGCAGGGTTCTGAGCCCTTTGTTGTTCATCGTATAAACGGCGGACCTGTTTGATCTTGTCAAAAACTTACTTGTTGGTTACGCTGATGATGTTACTGTGCTGGCTGTTTGCGATAAGCCTAGTGATAGGTTGGAGGTTTCAAAATCTGTTCATCATGATTTGGAAGTGATTGATTCCTGGTATCCTAGGTGTGGGATGAAGTTAAATGCTGGCAAAACTAAGACCATACTCGTGTCTACGTCACGTACGTTGAGACGTCCTTTCCCTGCACTCATACTAGATGGTGTGTTACTTGTGGTTGATAACTTGGTAATCTTGGGTGTCCATTTTGATCAAAAGTTGACGTTTGAGCCCCACATTCGTTCGGTTGTCTCACGTGCATCGCAGAAAATTAGTCTTATGAGACGTGCTTGGAGGGGGTTGGGCTCGGTAGAATTGACACGTCGTTGCTTTAATTGCTATGTCCTCCCACTTTTGGAATACGCCCCGTAGTCTAGGGTTCTGCTGCCGATTGTCATCTGTGTTTGCTTGACAAAGTGGTTCGTTGATGTGCATTCATGCTAGATGATGTTGTACCTTATGATCTGGCGCATCGTCGCAAAGTTGGTGGGGTCTGCTTTCTGTATAAAATATATAATTGCCCCAGTCATCCCCTGTCTGATTCTCTGCCGGAGCTGTACCAGCGCTAATGTGTTCCGATACCAATATGTACTGGCTTTCCCTGCCCAGCTTCAGCTGCTCGCTGTCACTAAGAGTCACTAATCACTGTAATGTCACCAATATCTCTCATTTAGGGGTGTAACTGTAGATCGCGGATAACCGGGAGTTCGGCCATTAAGCGTGATGGGGTATTAACACACTAATACAATGTCGCTTGTCAATGGTAGTTGTTTATAGCAATCTCATACTGCGGCAACAGCCTCTAACACAGTCTGACCACTATTGGTATAACGTACGGAGGGATCTACACTTGATGGCAGTCCGACCATTAAGACTCAGTACACAATAGAAGGACCTGACACGGACACAGTCCTGTCACTGAGGCTCAGTACTCAATGAGGAAACCGGACACGGAGACAGTCCAGTCACTAAGGCTAGCTACCTTTGCGCGCGGCTGGCGCATTGGTGCTCTTCATGAATTTGCCTTGGAACCATTACGATGCCATACGGGCCAGTATTCTCGTTCGTTTTTTCCATCGTGTGTGGATGTTTAGCATGGTCTTGAACCTTGATGGCTCTGTCTTTGCTGGTGCGGGCATTGGCAGCTTTAAACGATCCGTACACAGAGCTATTCTGTGATCACGGATTTTCGCTTTCTTTTTTTATCTTCACTCGCTGGGCTGGTGCCGTGGGGGTTTGTCAACCTCATGGAGTTTCTCCGTTCCCACGTCACCAGCCTGGTGTGATTTAATAATAATAATAATAATAAGAGTAATTCACAATTAGACATTGGCTTTAAGTTTGCTGCTACTGAAACTTGGCCAGCACTTCAAGTTCCGTTTTCAATACAAGAAACGGCCCGTGATTACGTGAAAATAGGACTAAGATAAAGAAAATGGTCATCAGATTTGGATTTGCGAAGAGGAAGTTGAAAAAGTCGCCGCAGCAAACGGCTTGTTGGCCAGCGTAATGAGATACTGGACCTATGGCTGTTAAACACGACCTCTTGTTAGCTGATTTAAGGATAGTAGCTACTTAGTTCGTAGACTTTTGCTTGCCAAAAATGTAGCTACATATTCCCAACTTCTTCTCGTGTATACGGTAATTCTGTACGTATCGCTAAACCCTGAGACTAAGCTGTGGTACCTCGCTACAAAGCCTTTATTCCGTAAGTCGACAATAGGACAAAGAATCCATGTAGTGAAGTAACACCGGCTAGTACGAATAGGGTTACTGTGCTTCATATTTCGTGGCAGAAACTGCGTAGTGACAACTTCAGAGCTCTTGAATCTAATTAGGTGGGTCACAGACTACAGGAATGGCGTGGTTTATGGGTGGGTTTATCGAATCGAACCGCTTGTAATTGCACTCAGTTGCAGTGACTGGTTGGCATTACTGAAGCGTACCAAGGTACCGTATCTGAAGTAGCAGGAAGGTTTCAACAAATGCCCCTCAGGGGGCATAGGATAGGATGGGGGCCTATCCTATGTTACGGGGAGCAGCGACCCCAGGGGGAACCTGTAGGTGTTACCTTAGCCATTAGCTAGGCCTTCAGGACGTCTTTCTTTCGTGCCCACTTTGCTTCCTGCTGATTTCATACTCCTCCTGATCTTACTTCCGTTTGTTCTTCCTCTTTCCCGACTTACTGTTCCCACTCGCGTTGATCCTGTGTGGGAACATCTTCGTGCATGGGTTCCATATGACTATCGACATTCTATATGTAACTTCCTTTTCCTCTCTTAGAAAAGCTTAGTCCTTATTTGGGGAGTCCTAAACATTCTTATACTACTACTACTCCTCCAACAAATGCTGTTTCTAATGATATTTTTTTCTTGTCAATTCATAACTTGTATTACAGAAAATCTGCCACGCTTCTCAGCCATTTGCAGATATCTTTTACCATTACTGTGACGCAATAATGGTGCGATCATCATGCTATTCATTGTTGCTCGTTCTGCGTGAGCCCGCAGCCTCTCATCTCGTTGTTTATGAAGCATTTACCGTGTAACTTATAATTTCCATTACTGCCTGTTCTGCCTCTTCTCCGTATTTCTACACTGCAATGATTTTACGTGTAACATTGTGACATCTTTTTTGTATCGTTGTGACGTTTTGCTTGTAACATGATGACTTCTTGATTATGACAATATTACTTCCATTGAAAACGTGCTGTGCCGGTACTCTGTGCTGCAATGATCTCGCTTGTATGTAACATAAGCCATGACTTGCATTGCAGCAAAAGTTGCCGCAGCTCGCAGCCATTGCGGAAAACATTGACGTGTCAGGCAGCTCCGGCATGGCCTCGGACTCCTCATCCGACAGCTCCTCCAGCAGCAGCAGCTCCAGCGACTCGTCCTGCGACAACAGCGACTCCGACAGTGGCCAGGAGAGCCTATCTGAGCACAAGAAGAAACGGTGGGTGGCTCAAGTTCCTTGTGTTGGGCGCCGTCGCGTAGCTTTGTGGAAAACATAGCCTTAACGTTATTCTTACCGGAATGCAAATTATTAATGCAAGATATCCATAGAAAGGGATATTAATAGAAAATTCACCCTAGTACCGTATGTATAAGGAACTCACGGATATTATATAAGTAACTCACAGATATTTCTGTAACATGCTTAGGTACCAAGTGGATGATGAAGAGTAGCGCAAAATTATCTCATAAATGTGAAATGTTTGAACATATTCACAAGGACCTTTACTGCTAAAGGTGCTCATTCTGTTGGTGCGCCGCAGCATCCATTGTCTCATTAGTCGCGTGGTAAGATGGTCCTTAGTGAAGCTTTTTGGGAGTTTGATGGTTCACTTTAGCGAGCCGCATGTCTTATATATAAGCATTATACGTACCGTACTGTAATGTCAATATTCCTAATGGACTTTGCTTGGATCAGTTTATTATCAATTGAATGGTTTGAGGAATAGTCTACCTCTAATTTCTAATTTAGTAGAGATATCAGCTTGTAAACTGGTTTTATTTAAAGACCGACCAGTGTTCTTGAGCCATTTCAAGCCTGGTACAGATAAGCAAGACTTGAAGGGAAGCTTGTCTAATCTGGGTTATGGTACCTCTGTATGTGTCCAGTATTGTTATCAACAGTGTGCCATTTGTACTACGCCCTGACTAGTTACAAAGATCACTGTATCTGTGATGCTTTTGTATTCGAATCCGCTTGTTTTTTCCCAATTATTACCTCCGCCAAGAAGGTTATGTTTTTGTCACCATTTGTGTTTCACCTACCACATATAACCAACTCAAAAAGTTAGAACAGATCTTTCTGAAATTTACATGTACTGTTAAGTATGTCAGGAGGAAGAGATGATTAACTTTTGGTGAAGATCTGTTTGTGTGTCTCTGTTCATTTGTCTCTTTCTCTGTCTGTCCGTCTGTTTGGTCTGGGCAACCCAACTTAGGTAAGACCGGATCTTCACGAAATTTGCCAGAGCTGTTAGTCATAATACGAGGAATAGCCGGTCAAAGGTTGGTGATGAGCTGGTCCTGGTCCGTTCGCTAATTTACTGTTTTTGTATTATGTTGGTCAGCAACGTAACTAAGAAAGTTATATATGAACGGAACGTCATGAAATTTATGAGAGCTGTTTGCTATGTCACGAGGAACAGGCGATTAAATTTTGGCGATGATCCGTCACTCCGTTGCCTGGTATGTCTGTCATTTAGCATTGTGTAAATTGGCGGAGGCCTCCACTCCACTCACGGAGTGCGAAGAAGTCATGGCGCTTGTAACCCAGTTACTAATAACATATATATATATTTCAGGAGAAAGACGCACCACAGTCCGTCTCCGTCTCGCCGAGGTGGTGGAGCCCCACTGCCCCCTCCCCCGCCACCCCCGCCTGCAGCCTCTGATCGGCCGCACAGCTGAGACAGGTCCAGCCTAGTCTCCTGTTTTTATGGTCCCACGCAGTGTAGTTGTGTTTAGCTTCCAATGTCCTGCTAATGTTAGTCGCTAGTATAGTGATTCTCAACCTCTAAGCCCCTGACATCCTTTGCACCTCGTGTCACAATGTCATTGCCTTGTTCCTGAACTGCGGGGTTCATATCCAGGTAGGGCTAAGATTACTTGATGTCACCGTCACCTTCTCCACTTCTTCGTCCCTTCAACTTCTGCAATTATCCACTACAGAAAGTCATGTACCCGCCCTGCTGTTTACAAAACGTATTAGAAGAGGTCATGCAGGACGCGAGCTGGGGCCCTTTGGAGTACAACTGTATAGTGTTGGTGGCTCAGTGGTTCCGTGTCCGCCACGTAATCATAGGTTCGAGTTCTTACTCGATTTCATTTCATCTTTGTCTTGTTTCCTAAGATTTAAATTGAACCGTGTGCCGGTCCTTCATATGTCGCCCCGCAGCGCAATTGTTTGTGGTACTTAATATGCTTTTGGCTACCGACACGTTCACGCAGTTTCAGCCCCAACGTTTTTCTAGCATTCGCCTGACTGGTTGTCCAGAATTGCTCCACTAGTAGTGAGTCAAATAATACCGTGGAGGCTACCACTACTTATGTTATTTGCACGGCCTCTGCTTGCGTGTGTATTTAGCGCTGTCGAAAATATAACGCGTATCTACATAGTGAATAATATCACTACAGGCTGCAGTACCTTGTGAAGCGGAAGCTAGTGCAGCGTTGGTAACGGTTTTGTTAATGTCCGCATCCTTTCGGCAATGTCATTTCAAAATTAAGGACTCAGTGCATGTCATTGTAGCGCTACCTGTTCCTATTCTGTGGCCTGTGAATTTTCGCGAGCAGTCTAACTTAATCACTCTATCCCTCATGGAACTTTTGTCACGTAGAGGTACAAGAGCGGTGTCTTTTTGCGCATTTTCCCCCACTTACCCCGTCGCAGAAAGTAGGAAGTGGGATATGGATAGCTAGTACTATAGATACATATGCTAAGTTCAGGACGTGCGCCAGTTTGTGTGTTGCTTATTGATTTTCGCTGCAGAACTTTCATGCTTACGTCAGAATTTTCCTCCAATTCTATACAGCGATAGCTTCTACCTGTCTTCCCAGTCAATTGCTTGCTTCATTCTTGATCAACTAATTAATCATAAGACGTGCACATTGGGTTAAATCGGGTTCTTTTTCTTTCAAATCGATGTATTGAACGCCATGAAGAGCAGTTTTTGTAAGGATGGTACAATTATTCATGGGTGCTGATGGGTACTATAAACCTAAGAATTACTCTTTTATCTTGTTCTGGTGCAGGGCGATTTGTGCTAAAGCACGCCCTTGCATGCATTCTCTGTCTTGCATCGACATGTTCGACTTCGCCTCTTGAACTCTCAGATATCTCGTCATAATTTAGTGGCTGAAGTGACTGTATCCCTCAAGTTGCTCTGATAACTTTGTCAATAAGCCTCGTATGCCCATCTCTCCTTAAATGTATTCACAAATCGCGCTGTTTTGGTGAAACTTCATGTTTAACTTGGCATGTACTATGCCTTGGGATGTCGTGCCCTCAGGGAAACCCATAGGTAACCTTAGCCTTAGGTCTTCGTCGAGGATTTTCCTCCGTGCCCACTTCTTACCTTTTTTCACTCTCTTACAAACTATTCATTATTGTGGTCTTCCTTCTTTAAGTTTTTTTATTAAGTGAACGCCGTGCTTTTTCTTGACATACAGCACTACATGTCCTCCTCTTCTCTTTTTGGATTACAGTGTACACTCTTGGCAGCGAGGTGTAGTGACTTCGTCACGGGCTCACAGCCATATCTGCAGTCAGTGACTATGGTAGATTACATACCTACCCTTAGCGAAGGGATTCTGTTAGGAATAGTAAATGGTAAGATGGGTGGGGTCCTGTTGTGACCTTGAAAACATTTAATTTTCGGTAGAAAACATGTCTTGGTCGGTTGAACGCGTGATGTCCTTAGTTAAAGAAGCTGTCGAACAGTCTCCAAGACGCTCTGCCCGGAAACTTTCACTTGCACTGGCTTTGTCTGACCAATCTTTATGGCGGATATTGCGTTATGCCTCCTGTTACCCCCTTATGTTTGACTCCTGTTGCCAGGACAGGGCCGGCCCTGCCATCAAGGATGGAACCATGACGTGGAATGTTGAAATGCGCGCTAGGTGGCGACGAAAGAACGGCCATACTCAAGAAAAGTGTACATTGCAAAGCCACGATGTTCACCCGACCAGGACATGTTTTCTACTGAAAAAATTGCAAGGTTTCAAGGTCATAACAAGACCACACCATCTTACTATCACCACCACAGCCGCTGCACGCGCCTTTCAAAACTAGGGCATTTATTTTGCCGCACCCTTCATAATAATAATTGTGGGCCTGAAAGAATTAAAGCCGTGGTTCCTACTTCGCCGATCGGCTGTGAGAGATCGATCCACTTACTATTTTCCCTTAATTATTGTATTGTATCAAACGCTTATCCGTCAGTTGTTTTATAGAAAATGTCGCATGTTCCGAAATTGTTTCTTTAGATTGGCATGTGTGAGGACTTCATTCGCCAGCCTTAAGTTAGATACCTATATTAAAATTGTTGCATTCAAATTGTCTTATGTTTTAAACTGTGTTCGTTAGCAATATAGTTGAAGCGATTGTTATGGCGACGTGGCTATCT
The DNA here is from genome assembly GCA_001587735.2 of Parhyale hawaiensis. Lineage (NCBI taxonomy): Eukaryota > Metazoa > Arthropoda > Malacostraca > Amphipoda > Hyalidae > Parhyale > Parhyale hawaiensis. The sequence continues at coordinate 8,793,601 of LQNS02276925.1, read as the reverse complement.
ATGGTCGGTAACCCTGGCAACCGCACGACTGTCAGCCGTGTGCTCTCATGCCGATCATGTGTATTATTTTGGAAGCTGAAGCCCCAGGTTTTGGGCTCAGCCCTCTCGTCAACTTAGAAATCGCTAATTTGAAAGCTGGTACTGTTACAGGGCTTCCTCTTCTATTTTAATTTTTGTATCATATTTTTAATGTGAAATTCTTTTGTAAATTTTACTCGACCCAACTTCTGAGCTTTGTACTGATACAATAGATTCAGCTGAATAATGTGTGATAATTGCAGTTACATCTGTAGTGTTAGAGATCTGCTCTATACAGGCAGAACTACTGAAATTCTCCTAGGCCTGTTCCTACTACTCGCTGAGTAATGTATAGTGAACGCTGCTTTATTCCATTCAAACCTGAGCGTGAAATTATCCCCATAAAAATCCTCAGGGATATGGGAGCGGTAGTAACCGTCTCATGGGAGATTGTACGAAATTAGTGCGTCTGCAGCTCTGAGACATTGCTAAGCCCATCCGCCCTTATTTTAGATAGATACTACACCCCTCAGGATTTTATTCTGGCGGGCCCTTTCTCTGTCAGAAGATATACCGTATATATATATGGATGGGCATCACTCACCCAAGGGTCTCGAGTGCCTTCTCCGCAGGAGATATTGCAAATGGTGCAAGTTCCTGCTAACGAGGTTAGTTCTGTAGAATTAGGTAGGTTCTCTATGCTTCGCCTTCTGTTCCGCGATTTGGGCCACCGAATGTTGGTTAGTGACTCATCCCATGGGGCTCCTATGTGCTGCAGTGTAAGGGGCCACGGCAGGGACCCTCCGCAGAGGTGTTTCTTTCTTCTGTTTTCGTTTTTCGTCTCTTGCCCTGCGCCGCATGGCTGAGCGAATTCGTTCATCCGTGCCGTGTAGGATTAGAGATGCTTTGCGCCTTTTTTTATGTCAGAAGTGGTGCACTGGACTAAAATGCCGTCTCTTTGAACCTTGCAGGAGAAATGCTGAGACAAAGTATTTAACCTTCGGCGCGATGCGTCTTAGATCGGTGCGCTAGCAAACGTGTTTTTACCAATTGTATCTGAGATCTCGCACTTGACTGCCAGGCCATGCCAGCGTAAATGCAGCTCGACAGCCACTTGTCGCCATGTCTCAGCCACTCGCTCTACGACCATTCGCACGTGTTCTAGACCCTCGCCGAAACTCGCTGATGCTCACTCCAGTTATATTACTTCCTGGTTACTATTACTACCACTCGTCATCTGCACTTGTTCATTTCACCAGTATTTATTGCCAGTCATGGTGTTTATAGCCATGTTCCTTTGCAATCCTTGGAGGCGAAAGTCATGTGTATATGTATTCTAAATAAAAAAATATCCGGTGATGTGAGCAGTACCGTTGTTCTTCCTCACAACTTCCTTAAATAATTACTCATGTTTAGATTTACACAATTGTTACAGTACTTCATGACACAAAGTTCCTGTCATACTGTATTCCTGTATCTTTTATTAGTGGTGTAAACAATCGTTTATTGATGTAATTCGAAATACAAGGGGGAAATTAAAGAGTAAGATATAACGCTTAACTTCAATTCGTAAAGATGATTTCTTCCGTATCGTTTGTAGTGATTTTTTCGTTGATTTTGTGACTTTCACGATTGGATATGTAAGTAAGTAGGTACCTACCATGTAATTCCACTATTATCTACTACTAAACTTTTTTACGTACTCATACTACATTGTGCCTCTTTGCATATTACAGGAACTGTAGCACATCGTATCGCTCATCATATGCTGCTTTGCAATTTCTAGTGTACTCAAGTCAACCTTTTTCCTTAGAAAGCGAATGCAAACTAACAGGATTCAAGATTTATTTACGAGATGCTAGCTATATGAGCTACAGCTTGTCCCCTCTACAGAAGAGTTTTTATTGTAAAGTAATATTGTTTATTAGCTTTTTATTGTCGGAATGGTCACTCAGCTGATGCCTAGGGATGCGGAGTCGGATAAATTCTGACTCTGACTCAGGGTCCTACTACTTCCCGACTCCGACTCTTGGAGTCTTGGTCCCCCATGTGGCCGACTGCTATAGGCTCAAGCTCTGTTGGCTACTCAAGTTCACCCCTAGCAGTGACAACGCGCTCCTGCTAGTGGCTCGCAGCTTATGCCGAGATGCATGAAGTCTATTCAGTCATGAACTAGAGCAGGTGTCGCAACTGCGGGGGGGAGGGGGGAGTTGCGGAACGATCGTGTTAGGGTGTGCAAAATCTTTGCTTCGGCAAGCAAGTTATTGTAGAATTAACTAGAGTAAATTTGCTGCACAAATCCTGTATAGATTCCATTCTTTATCATCATTTGAATTATTATTTTTTATAGGGGTGCGAAAACATAGTAGGTAAGTGTTGTCTAGGGGTGCCAGGCAGAGCAAAAGCTGGGAACCACCAAACACGAGGATTGATACTGACACTTCGTCACCAAAACTGTCCACTGTTTATCACCGCGAACGAAGTGTGAGAGGCGGTGATGTTTTCGTTGAAAATTTAAGTGTATATATATTTGTATAGCTATATGTCTGTCCATCCAATAAGTGGTCGAAGGAGTTGAATAATCTTCATAATTTTTTGTAGGGAGTTTGGTGGGTTGACCTAGATGTGAGTCATGCAAAAAAAGTAGGCCTAGCTGGCCATCAAAAATGACGGTGTTGAAATTTCTCCACCGCGGCAGATCGTCTGGAGCACGTGGCGTTGTGATGATCTTACGCCACAAGGCGTTCTAGTTACTTCATGGGAAGAATTGCAATTCTAAGGAAAATAAATAGAAGATCAACGTGGCTACAATCATCGTTAGAAACACGTTTCAGATTATTAACAATTCAGTACGAGTGATTTCTGCAAATACCAAGAGTTGGGTTTATAAAGGTTTTCAAGAAGACAAGAAATCAAATCTACCTAGTACAACCGTTAACAAACTAGAAGAGAGCTCAACTGCTGACCCGCACTCGTTTAGCTCCGGCCGAAGTTCAAAAATATAGAAGGATCCCAAAATGCGGACAGAGGTCAGTAGCGGATTGAATTGACTCTAAAATAGAAAAGTTCTTGCGCTTCTAAACATGTTGAGTATGGGTTAACTGTTCAGGAATGGACGATTTTATGGCGCTTGTTACAATCTTGCCGGTCAAAGTTAAGTTCCTCTGTTCAGCGCCCACCCACCCACAAAATCTTCCATTCGTGCACATTGTGCTAATTGGAAACACGTTTTAAGGAGAAACCATTTTTCTATTTTATTCTCGACCCAAGCCGATGGTGACCTACGCATTTTAGAGTACTTGTATATTTTTTAACTTTTGTGGGAGCTGAACGAGTGGGCGTCAGCTGTTGAGGTTCCATAATTTCATAGTCATTTCGTGTGTTTTTTTCAATGATTGTCCTAGATATATTCTATTTCTTTTATTCTTGAACACCTTTTAAAATCCTAAGTCGTGGAATTTTCAGATATTACTGATGATTGATGTAGGCATTGTGCCACTGATGCGCTAGTAAAACTACTACTACTATAACTGATGGTTGTAATGGTGCGAAACGTCTGTTTTTTTTTAATAGTTGTCGTCGCATTGTTCCCTGCCACAATATGTTTGGGCATCACGCACCCAAGGGTCCCGAGTGCCTTCTCTGCAGAGGATGTAGCATCTGACCGCAGTTCCTGCTGAGAAGGTTAGTTTTGTAGAGTTAGGTAGGTTCTCTATATGTATTTCCTTTCTGTCCCGCGAGGTGGGCCGCCGATCGAGGTGGCCGACTTTTTCTGCGGGGCTCTTACCTCGCCCGTGCGGAGGACCACGGAAGGGTCCGTCCGCACGGGCGCCTCTTTCTTCTGTCTGCTTCTCTTTTCGTCCTTCATCTCTTGCCACCTGAGCACAACGTTGTGGTTCCGGCTGTAAGCCGAGTAAATCATCTTAGATCGCTATTGATTGTCTTAAGTTTTAGAAATAGCGGGAAAATACGAATATAATAATAATAATGTCGTCGCGTTGGTGCTCCTTTATATCCTGAGAGTGGGATTCCCAGAGGATCAACGGATCACTCTTTTTCTAGAATTACGATTATCGTGATATATATGTAACTGTGCATCTCTCCCTCTCTTTTAGTAGCCACGACCCGCCGTTGGTCCCTAGTGGCATCATGCGTATTTTCTCTACCGTGCAGTGCTGGCCACTTGTGAGTCAAGAATTACTGCATCATCATTAAATATAAACCCATTTTCTGTATTGGGTGGAGATCTATTGGCAAAATAACAGCAGCAAATCCGCTCGCCCATGTACTACTAGTAAGGGAACGTGTGTGTGTGTGTTTGGCAGTGGCAGGTGTAGATAGTTGCGAAATTAAACGAAAATACCATTTCCTGTTTGTCATACTTCAGAACCCAGTTTGTCTACATAACTGAGTAAGTTGTAAACCTTTTCTAACTTGGCTTCCCACATAGGCTCTTTCTGCTAGAAGAATACAATAGGAACCTTGCAGCGAAACAGCACAGCCTGAGTAAGGAGGTTAAGTGGATTCAGTTCGCGTATCACAGACCAGTGGCAAACTCATTGGACCATCCGTTTCTAACGTGGTTATTTTTGTGCGGATCTTATCCACTGACGGTATCTGTTGTAACTTTGGTTTTTCTCTTGAGGTGCTGAGATTGCTGCAGGTGTAACCCCCAACTACTGGTATTTCCAGGAGTCTGACTCCGATTCAACGTTATTTGTATTTAGCAACAGAAGGATAGATTTGAGGAAAGAGTTCTTATGAGTACGTTTGCGATATTGGTAACGACATCATCATTTTCACCGTTTGGGACCTAAAATTCTTACTTAATCCATAAAAAATATACATATATTTTTCAGTCTTTGTAGAAGTCGAAGTTGGCCACTTTATTTCAACTTGTGGAACAAATTGAGTTCCAATTCCACAGCCAAAAACTCGAACTCCGATTGTGCAGAACTCTTTTGTACCATCACTCACTTCACAACTCCTTTAGGTTTCCATATGACTCAGTAATGGGAGTTATCTGGCGCTTCCGATAGCTGCTTCTTTATTTTATTGGTGCCTATGGTGACCCTGCGCGCGTTGCTTAGCTTTGATCGTGGTGGCCTCTATTTGTTTATATAGAATGAAACGTGTGTTATGAGATGCTTACTAAGTTGACAGTTTACTTCAAATTGTATCGCAGTTTCCTCATGGGTATATTCTCGCGGGCCCTATCCCTATTCCTGTCCGCGGGGGCGCGGAAGGGTCCTCCACGCGAGTGTTTCTTCATACTATTTTCTTCTCTCTTCGTTTTTCTTCTCTTACCCTGTGCCTCATGGCTGAGCGAATTCGTTCGAGCCGTGTGGAGATAGGAGATGCATTGCGCCTCATCTCCCGTCTGAAATGGCGCACCTGACCACTACTTCACTAATAAAACTTACCTGAGTTCGACTCTACTGCTAAACTAGACTGGACAAAATCGCAATATCAACTCCATCCCTTTTTCCACTACATCCACTGTATGAATCGTAATCGCGTTAGCCTATTCAGTGATATTGTTAGATATTGTTTAGATTGGGTTATAATTTGTCGTAAAGTGGTGCCTATTAATCTTCATTTTTAGCGATACTTCACCTTTTTCGCTTGTTTAGGTCGAAGGCATTGGTATTACTGTTGCTCTCAGTTTGGGCATAGAATGATGAATATCATCAGTATTAGCATGTTGTTCAGTTGACATACGTGACTATATGCTGTTACGGATTTACTAACGATGGGCGTACAACGGAGGTACTAACGCCCAACTGTCATCGGACAGTTCAGAATAACTGTTACCACCAATTTTGTGCCCTTTCTGCTCTTGAAAACATACTAAATACCATGAACGCGATGTCCCTTCAGTTCTTGAAAAACATTATTGTAGCTCTTAAGTCACTTTCTGTATACAGTGGCCGCAAAAACAAAGTTTACCCCTCTGCCTCAAAAACAAAGTTATCGTATAATTCGCCAAACACTTTATTTTTGTATTTCCCGTCATATGAGAGGGGAGAAAAGGGTGGTATGACGTGTGTTGCTTTACCCCAGCGCCACACAAATCCCCGCTACACAGTCAGTCTGTTATCTAGCAGAGCTCGAGCCGAGTACACGTATGTTGCACTGGTCCAAGGGGCCTCTTCTTTCCTATCTTGTCACTTTAAGATTTTGGCTCCATACCAAGAACCACCTCAGCATCACAATGGGTAGGAAGAAGCGTACCATTGAAGAAAAGACTCGGACCGTTACTGTAATCGACCTGGGAGTGCCGGTGAATCGCGCAGCTGCCCAACTGAATGTCAGCCGGGTGTCCCTCTTCAAGCGTAAAAAATCAGCTCCCGCACTCCCTGCCGGGCCATACCGCCACGCAAAGTGGGATGTGGGCGCAAGAGAACGACAACACCTTGTCAGTCCTTGCTATTGTCCAACAGCTGATTTTTGTACGCTGGCAGGACACTCTGCTGACATTCAGTTGGACAGCTACGCGGTTCACCGGCACTCCCAGCTCGATTAGGGTGATGTCCCGAGTCTTTTCTTCAATGGTAAGTTTCTTATAACCATTGTGATGCCGGGGTGGTTTTTGGTGAACAGATAGGAAAGAAGAGGCCCGTGGACCAGTGCTCGAGCTCTGCTAGATCACAGACTTACTGTGTAACGGGGATTTGTGTGTGGCGCGGGGGTAAAGCAACACGTCATACCACCCTTCTCCCCCTCTCATATGGCGGGGAATGCAAAAATAAGGTCCTTGGCGAATTATGCAATAACTTTGTTCTAGAGGCACAAGGGTAAAGTTTGTTTTTGCGGCCACTGTAGAACACCTAGTGATTTCTAAACTTTCCAACTTTAGTGCCCGTGGCTTCAATGTGAGTGTCTACCCGGCTGCATCCTTTCTCTCTTACATACCCCACTAAAAAACTTTCCTACGCTGTGCCATTTTATAGAGTTCGATACTACTACGCCGTCGTCCCTCCAGGTCTTCCTATCGAATCGGGGGTGGTGGAAAGAAGTACCGCCGCATATAGGAAATTTCAAAGGCTTGTAGTTGTACTGCAGCAAGCGCACCACAGCTGCGAATTGCACGATTTCTTTGGTCTCTATAGCAGTTTTTGATATCCCGAAATTTCTACCTGATTTTCTTCTGATGGAGTAAACAGTACTATTTCTCGAGTCTCAAACGTTTGGTCAGGGCAGTTAAGCGAAAGTGCTAATGTGTGTTCCTATTATAAGTAAAAAGGAGTGTTCGTTTGGTCCGCTCCTACATCGAGTTGATCTAATCAGATTTGACTATGTGGATGAAAATGGGCCAAGGGAATACTCCGAAAGTATGACTTCTCATACGTTTTAGTCATTGTATTTTTAGCGGATTCAACCTCCATATCTATCTTTCAGTCATTATTTTATGAATGAACGCGAAAAACCTTCAGTGCCATGGCTGTTTTCAAAATTTTGTTTTTATCGCGGCTTCTAGGGGCCTCCATGTCGGAATTTGAAGATGAGTCATTTATGTTAACGGAAGACAGTGAGGTTGCTGAGAGTAAATCCTCCCAAGTGTTAGAATACGGGTAAGGAATTTAACATAGTGTTTTGGATGTGCGATGCTTAGCAGTGTTAATGTTAATTTTATAATTTCAGTGAAATGCATAAAATTGTGAAATAATTCCGAACTGTTTTTATGAGCAGTAATTTTCCGCAATCTTTTTACCCCTGAAGCGACGTATCTTGAGGATCAGTTACTTTTCGTTTACCCTTCTTAATGCTCAACTAGTTCGATTCTCTCTCTCAAATATACTGAGAGATTCTTCTGTCGCAGTTGGTGGACCTTTATACGTCTACCCGTTAGACTTCATCCTTTTTAAATGGATGCGTTACCGCTAAGTCCTGTTGGACCTTCCAGGATCCTAATATACAAGCTTTGAGGGACGGGTCCTCCTTGAAAATCATGCCGATATCGCACTTACCGCGGTAGGAATAGCGCCTACGTTGGGTAAACAAAGTGTTATAGTTAATGAATAAGCTGATGACTTTGATGCCCCAGCTGTCGCCTCTTTGTGCAGCAACAATTTTCCTCTGAGTTGTGATCCTGTCATTAGTGGAATGTTTATCCTGTAGTGTGTCTCCTCATGACAGTGAGCGGGATTGTCGTAGTGACCTAAAGCGATTATTATCGTCGTTGCACCCACTGCGCAGGTTATACGATAAGTACAAGTACAATATTTGAGAAAGTAACTGTTATTGAGACGGTACCTATAGAAAGGGTGAAATTCGTTTTGGTGAACCACTCCTCTTGTGGTTGCCGGTAAGTGCTGGCGAATGTCAGTAATTATTGTGAGAGTGATGGTAGTTTCATCAAAATGTTGTATTTACTCGATTTGTGAATTTGAGATCCCTATGGCAATTTGCCGCAGTGGCTCGAGCTGTGGTAAAATGCGAGAAGTCTCTGTTGGTACTGCAGTATCCATATAGTGCACGAAGGACTGCTGTAAACTCGCAGAATACCTACATAGGAGCAAGAATATATGTATTTTTTTCGTCATTTGCACGTTGTTGTCCGGTACTACGCATTAATTTTAGTTACTGAACAATATGCTCTTCAACTGAGTTGGTGTGACTTCATGTCCGAAATGTGAATAAAGCGTCAATAAAAAATACCATGGTTTTATATACACATTTATTGAACTATGCCTGATAGCTTGAATAACAAGCACAATATAATTACAGCGAGTGACACGGTAGGTATCAAGGACTCAAATGTCACCTGGAGACTTCTCCAGGTCAGGTGAAAAAAAAATGTCCTCTGGTGATACTACGAAGTACATGTAAAGTTTTCGCAGCAACACAGAGCTTCAAAAATTAGCTGGATTCAGTAGTATTAAGTTTGTTTCCAGAACAAATAAGACCTCACGGAGGAAGAAAGGACATACAGTATGTCGATAGAAACTTGGAACGTACACACGAGTGTTCTCACACATGATCAACGCGCATGGGAACAGCAAGTCGGGATTGAATTGAAATACAGAGGAAAGTAACATAGTAGGAGTATGAAAGCGACAGAAAGCAAAGTCACGAAAGACGTTCCGATGGCCTAGCTACGGCTAAAAGTAACCTTTGGGGTCCCCCTGAGCTCGCTGCTTCCAAAACAAAGGAAGGGCGAACCTAAAGCTATGGACCATCCTACGACCCTGAGGGGTGTTCAGGCCTGTTGCTTCCGTGCATCAGCCGAGAAGTTTGCAGCAACGTAGCAGTCATATCAGCTAACTTCACACGACCCAACTTCTTATATCCCTCTAAATTTGCAGTCACACAGAACTAGGGAAAGCTGAGGACCTTTGTTGTTTAGAAAGAACACACAGCACATTCGGACACTTCGAACTGCGCATGGGAAAGAATATAAATCACTGTTCTTTCTGGTCCACAAATCGCAAGTGCAACTGTCAGCAGCAGTAGCTAAAAATATACATACAAAATTCCTCCCAGGCTCCCACAATCGCATTATTTAGGGCGAGTTCTCTTAGACAGATAAACTTGAGCCAAGGTCAATTATTAGAATGACTAGTCAACACAGCTTGACACTGCAAATAAGCCATATTAATAATAAAGTAGATGCGTGCTACTTTTTTTAAGTACATACAGAGGTAAAAAGAACTCTCAAAAGAAATAATAGCAGAATCACAAACATCTTTGAAACATCGTACAAACTTGACCGTTCAGTAACACTACTGTTTAACAAAAAAAAAAGGTGTATGAAATAATGCACAAAATAGCAGTAGCATACGCTCGGCAAACCTTTCGTAGTCAATGCTATGTAGTTATAATCCCCTACCACTATCTCTACAGTTTGTTAACACATATTGCACCACTCTGGACGTATAGTCCACCAAGTGATGCTTTCCTACAATTCCAGGAGTAGCAGAAGAAAAATGACTAGGGAAGCAATACTAAGTTGCATCGCACCGAATTCTCGGTGTTTTCTCTTTTCTCGGCTTTACTGCCGGAAGGTCTCATGTTAACTGAAACTCGGATGAGTTCTATTGGACTCAAGGAGCCAGCGTGCTTCTGCTGGCAGGATAATGAGGCGCAGAGCATCTCCAACCCCACACGGCACAGCTGTTTGTTTAGCCACGCGCTCAGGGCAATGAGATGAAAAGGGTATCGAGAAGAGAACAGAAGTAACACCCGCGCAGAGGCTTCCCACACGAGCGAAGGTAGGAGTCCCATGGGATAAGTCGCCTTCCACTATTCGACGGCATAGGTACTTCGCGGATCAGCATGGGAAGCATAGAGGACTTACTTAATTTCACACACTAACCTTCTCAGCAAGAACTGCGGCCAGTTGCAACATCTGCACAGCCCTTAGGTGAATGAGGCCAATCTATATTCTGATAGGGAAAGGGCCCACCAGAATATACTTCTGAAGACCCTATAATTCCAGCTCAATGCATTATGCATCCCACCAAGACACAGAGAAGGCACGTCAACACGAAAACTATATACAAAGCCCTCACCGTGACCTCATACTACACAACATACAAAAACAATTATCAAACACACAGTACGTATGTACTGAGGAAGCGACATGCATTTACATCACACTGTCAAGTTCTACTAACCAGAGAGAAACGATATCAATTGTAAACACTAACAAAAAGTTCGACGCAGCGGTTGCAATTAAGCATAGGAACTATTAGCTACTTAATCCGAATAACATAAAGCAACGAATTTACTGCTGGCAATTGGCATGTCAACCAATTTTAACAGCCAGGTCGCAACTAACAAATTGCCCAACAAAATTCCATGAAGAAACTTTTACAAAACGATGGGAAGTCAAATATGGTGTTACTGAGATAGTTGAAGAAAACATTTGATATGGCACATCACAACGGCGATATAAGTCAGACATATTCGCATCACAAAACAGAAGAACAAGTTATGGATTGTCCTCATTAGCGGCCATATTAACTTAGATATAAAACAAGAGTGCAAAAAATAGAAATAAATCAGAGCAGAAAAAAACATCAAAAAACTGTACAAGTAGCTAACAGTACGGCATGTCTGTAAGATGAGAAATGATATGCCTAAATGTAAGTCACGCCATTTGAGACTATGACGAAAAGAAGATGCATGTTATGGTTTTGACCATTTGTGACTTAGATACAACAATGAGCAGTGGAAGGTTATTGCTGCCTACATTTGTGGCTAAATGTAGTCAGAAGTGTTATGATAATGACTGCTATGTACCTAATTCATTTCTATAATATGACGCTAAATTACATTAGATTGCATGACAACAAATTCAACACAAAGAACATAACGTTCCTTCTATTTCGATACAACTCAAGTAATTCAGTACGAATGACAGGAAGCTGTTATAGGCACATATTTATAGAACTATAATTAGCATTATTATCATCATACTGTATAGTTTAAGCCTCCGTTTCCACAACAAGGGACTCTTAACTCAGGAAGAAACTAGGGGCATACAGTGCCGTATATATGTCGATAGAAAAATAGAAACCTTGCACGAATGTGTTCTCACAGATCAACGCACACGGGATCAGTATGTCGGGAAAGAAGAATGAAGTAAAGCACCATTAATAGGAGTATGAAAATAAAAGAAAAGGAAGTGAACACGAAGAAAAGACATCCCCGAAGAAAAGACATCCCAAAGGCCCAGCTACGGCTAAGGCAACCTTTAAATTCCTCTTGGGTCGCTGATCAACAAAACATAGGATGGGCAAAACTAGGATACCTAACCTTACGGCCCATCACATGCGCCAAGAAGGGAAATATTTCAAGAAGTAAAAGCTAGGCCGAATTTCAGTAACTTTCGTGGACCTACCTGAAGAGGTCCGCGTCGCGTCTTCTCGTTTGTTCACCTAGCACGTGAAACTTCATGGCCTCATCGCTGCTGTAGACCGACGGGCGAGCCAAACAGAGCTCACCCCCGCAAATCTGTGGTCTCCTCTCTTTCCCTCTAGGAGGCATAGGATGGGCCATAGGGTTAGGTTCACCCATCCAAATGATATGGTGAGCTCCGGGTGCTTCGGTAGGTTACGTGAGTCATTAGCTAGGTGTTCGGGACGTCTATCTTTCGTGTCCACTTTGCTTCTAAAATTTTCATGCTCTGTCTGATGATGCTTCATTCGGTTCTTCTTCCCAGACTAAGTGTTGCCATAAGCGTTCATTGAATGTGGGGACACCCTCATCTACAAGTTTCACGTTTTTAACGATATCGTATGACCCTCGTTCTTTCCTCATTGAGATTGTCTTTGTGCAGAAACGGAGGCTTACACAACTCCCAATAACTCCCTTCCTCTACAATCTATCGTTTTGGAAGCCAAGTCGCTTATATTCTCATAAGTTCGGTCACGTCTAACATTGTTCAGATGACTCGTACTAATAAATCATACTAATTAAGGAACCTGAATATCCATTTTACCGAACAATGAAAAAAAGGCAGCGCTAGCGAAAGGCTTTGCAACATAGACTAGGTATTTGGAGGACGCATCAGCAACAGCCAGTGACAGCAGCCCGAGCGTGCAAATGGAAGGGACAATAAGCAACACTTATATACAAAAGTAGAATGTACAAAGACTTGCTTGTATCGATTTTCTCCTCTATCAGCCGCAAAAGTGGATTAAGCTCCATCCACTACAGGATAAAGATGAAAAACACTTCTATGTATGATTTCCATCACATTATAAATGCCCGCTCCCAATTAGGGTAGCGTATTTGGGTTACGTCCGACTCAAGCCAGTGTTCGACTCTCAAGACCCTAAAAAATGTCCGACTTGAACTTTCTACTAGTGCAAGTATGATATTTGCTCAAAAGTATACAGATTGTCTCAAAGTCAGATCAAGAAAATGCGCGCTGAGTCTCCAGCTCAGGATAGAAGAATGTGATAACGCCTTACTCAAGGTGATCCGTAACGGGCCTGGTTACAAACTATCTAACATGTATAGCCGATGGCAGCGCATACTCTTTCCGAGCAGGGGCCAAACAATGGCCCGCAATGCAGTGTAGTTAATAATGATAGTATTAACTGATCTTAGTTTCTAATGCAACTTTAGTATTAAGCTGTCTCCTGTGTACCATTCCATATGTGTACCTAATAAAGAATATTATTATTATTATTATTATTATTATTATTTCTCTTAACATGTCGACCGCCGTTCTAAAAACATGCAATACCATTCCCTTGACACTACCATATGACGACGACCAACGTGCTTATCGTAACATGATGATTTTCAACGGCTCCAGGGATAAGTGACATTTCGATTTCAGTTAATGGTTCCTCGGAAAATGGCCTAATCTGACTCGGCAACAGTGTTCCCAATACGCGGTCACCACTTAAGTGGGTCGTGAAATATCTCCACCAGGATACAACACTGAGAGAAACGACCATATAGTTTACACCTATTCCATATGCTCTGTATTTCAGTTTTCATAATGCTTAGCGATGCGATGAATTTTACGAGAATCGAAGCTCACTTCTGTTTGCGGTGTTGAATCATCAGACAGCACGAAAAGTGCTACGGATTTGGGATGCATTCAAAAGGTCCGTAGCATACGGGGACTGTCGGCAGATAACGTGTTGTAAACAGGACGAGACAACAATCTAGAAAATGATGTTGAAATAGGTACATATAGGCTATGTATTATCTGCTTCCGATAGAGTACGGTACAACGTTTATGTAGATACCCTGCTTCGAGATTTTCGGTATTTCGTGCCCATGAAAACGATCAGCTCAAAACTGTTCAAAAGCCTGGATAGATTCGGCAAGAAAA
>LQNS02276925.1:8759942-8771346 GCA_001587735.2 Parhyale hawaiensis | reverse complement strand
AAGCAATAAAATCTCTGCTCTGCTTCCCGTCGAAGTGAGCCGACAGAAGCTCCGCCCTTGCCAAGGGATCAGTAATAATACCCCCACCATGACCCACAAGGGGCGGCAACGAAGGTTCAGCATAGTATGCATATTGCTCTACTTTTGTCAGTTGTGCATTTATGGTGGTAATCCCATATTATACTTCTAATACATGCTAATGGTTTTGGTATTTTAAAAATTAAACGGAATTTTCAGCCAGCAATATTACGTTTTTCAGTTCTAGCTATCCTAAATCACAATAAATAAAGACGTTTCATAAGAAATATTGAATCGGAATAAATAGTGATTACAATATCAATATTTGAACATNAATTGATCAGATAAACACGCACAGCGGGAGAATCGGTGAAGCTTGCTCAACAGTCAACATTGAACGAGTGTAAATAACTAAACAAACGTTGCCGAAAAAAATTATTCGGCAAAATTTGAACTTGTATTCGGCCGAAACCGAATATTCGGAATTTTGCCGAATATTCGGCACTGCCGAAGCCGAATAATCGCCACATCCCTATCTGACATCCCCACAACTCTAGGCATCGGCTCGATAGCCTGCAGTCTCCCATCCAGGAGGGTATTCCGAGTTACCACACTCAATGTTGACAAAGGTAGCCTACTCTTACTACTCTTGAGAGCATTTTTTAACATTTTCTTTTGACAGTCAAAACCTGAAGTCCTGCTCTTGTATAGGTATAAGCTCAGGACTTCACCAAATCAAATTCTTGAGCCCCTATAGGATACCGTAAGTAATGGGACTTAATAAAATTTCAAAATCCCGCACCGTAAGGTGGTAAGAGCAAGAATTTGCCAATTTTCAAAATTCTTTACTTGTATGGGTAGAAGACAGAACTCTTTTTTTTTTTTTTTTTTTTTTTTGAGACGTCATAGGCCGGCAGGCCTGCCATCTATATAAGCCCTGGTCTCCCTAGGCTCTGCACTATAATTGTGAGCAAATGTCTCATTAGATCAAATCACAAACTGCAGGGCTTTGGGCTCTGTCGAACTCCAGAGGTACTCTGCCTACATTCACCACTGCAAAAATATCATTGCAACATTCCAATTATTTGCAGTGGCTCACTCCGGCAGAAAACCTCTGTCGGACAGCACCAACCTACTCAGAAGCATGGAGGGGTTTTGTGATTCCCTGGACTGGGAGACCAGGTGCTCCAAATTAGGCAATATAGGTACCTATATCAACCAAAGACAAACCAGAACTCAGGGGAATACCATCCAGTTCGAAAGGAAAGAGAGACCTCCACCTAGGAGATTAGGCTAATCCCAAACGAACTCCGAAGGTTCCTTCTCTGGCCGAAGAAGTAGAAGTATCTGAGACCCGCAATGGTCCTCTACCACTAAATAACTTGCCTTACTGGCACTTAACCAGGTTCACCCAGCTTAATATCATCAGCAAACAGTAATTTTAGCCTAGCCAACCTTATTAGGCCTGTGAACTGGATGGTAATTCCCTAAGGCGAAACAGTCCCTACTAGGGGGAGCAGGGAAATACCTGCCTCGCCTGGGATCTTCTCTCCCAGCCTCGGTAGAACACAATCGTACAACGGCTACTTGGAAATCAGGCTCTTTCTTCTGTTGCCGTACTGCTAGGCTAAGACTTATAAGTACAATTACGAACATTCCCGATTAAGGAGACTGTAGGTATCTATTGCCTGTGTAGAACTTCTGAAGCTGCTGAGTGCTATCTTAGTAACCCAGTTATCCTCGTGATCCACTTCTGAAGACTCTTCTCATTGTTTGTGAGTTGTAGAGTCTGGAGGCTAACCTTGAGACTAGCGGGACGTACGCCCCTAGAGACGAACTTCCACCCTAGGGTCACGGAGGAGATCTCGGAAGAACATAGGAAGTCTTGCTTTAGAAAAGAGAAAAGATCAGGACTCTGACCTATTCTCACTTCTGTGTCTCTAAAAGTAAAAGGTAAAGTCAACTAGACTGTCGCTCCATCTGGGAAAACCGCATGCACTGGTTTGCTCTGCTGACATAGCCTAACCGGCCCCCGAGGCGTATTCTGCTGAAGTTGACCACCGATTGTCTAGAGCTCTGGAGCTAGTGGTAGAAGACTCCATGTGCCCAATGGACACTATGAAAACGTGGAGCAACAAAATAAAGGATAGGTTCTAATTTGTAAGAGAAAATTATGAGACATATCAACTAACTGAAAGACAATGGCACAATTACGCTATCTGGATTTCTTTCATCCATCTTGGACATAGCTAGAAGGTAGGCTAATGAAGATGTTTCTGCTGCAAATTCAAACGCATTGTCGCATCATTCTGTCACACACAGTTTTTAAAATGTGGTAAACGTAGACAAGGGATTTCCGTATTTTGGCTATTTAATAACGATATTAAGCGTACTAAAAGCTGCAGCAAAATCCATCTGAGAAGTTGTCAACAATGAAATTATCTGGAATGTTATACTTCGGCGACTAGGCCCAACTGAAACTAAGTATATCGTCCAGACCTAAGAGTCTCGACACTGAAGCAATTCTAGCTCCTGTTCGGGAAGGCTCTTGAGCCGGACACGGTAGAAAACTGAATAGTCTATTGTATAGCTAGGTCCAGACCGGCTTAGGGATAACCCAGGACTCAAGTATTGCTCGCACAGCTTACCGATATCTTTGGTTCAATGCTGAACCGCTGCCTATAAGCATGGCAAGACTGATAAACCATCGTAGCCCTGTACCGTAGGGAATCAGGGCTGAACTAAAAGCTGAGCATAGTCAAAGCTGGTCTAGGATACCATCTACCCTAGCTCCTGCAAGAGAAGCTATACGGTCGAACTCTAATAGGCGGGTTCCTAGCTGAATAGTGGGTATACCAAGCGCTCGGTCTAGGACAATATCTTAGTTAACGATCGTTTCAGAGATAAATAGTTAGGCTACTTAATCTCCTATCTTATCTTATTTTGCCGAAGAAGCTTGGGGACCTCAGGAGACTAGGTTCCTCTCAGCAAGGAGCCCGCCGGCTAACCTAACTTTTTAAAGGAATACCTAGAACAGCTCCTCGTTGTTCAGGCGATAAATCCACCCTAAGACCGAGTAGGAAACTTACTGTCGCCAAATATTACGACAGAATTGGTCGTAGCGCTAAATCCTCTCAGTTCTCAGGCTAAGAGAGCTAAAGGAAGAGCTGAGTGATCAAAGAAAGGAAGAAGGCGAACTACTACTGATCTCAAAAGCCCCAGTGGTGATAGTCCAATCCACATGGGGCACATGACGATTCAAAAGATACCTCCGCACATACCTAATTTCATAAACATAGCGTAATGGCGGTGTCAGCAAGCTAACGGAAAACTGCTATTTGCTAGGTATTTCAGTCGGTCCTACGCATACGTACTTAGATCACCACGGTGCCCTTGTAGTTCTTACACAGCAGATTCCTGAACATTGTTACAAAACGTGTGAATTCATTACGCCTACCGCAGCTCCATTATCGTAGAGCAAAGAGACGAATAAGCCAAGGCCGGAAGTCCGAAGCCAATGAAAATGAAGACTTGCGCCGAAACTACAAGACTCTCTGAACGTCTCGACTTGACGCCAGACCTGTCCACTGGCTAGCCGCAGCAGGAACATCACCAGGGAAAGTAGTTCCAGAGGAGCAGAACTCCTAACCTGGCGAAGTATGCTGGAGAAGGTCTACCTGTTTTGATGCCTGCATGGCGCTCTGAGGAGGAAAATCCCAGATCTGTAATCCCAGGGTGGCCTGCCTAGCCAGAGGTCAGAAACAGAGCTCCGGTGGCCCCTAAGGCTCTGTTATTTAACCCCCGGAAGATGACTAAAGCAGAAGAAAGATACTCTCATTGATCGGATCCCCCGTTGAGTCCGTGATACTGCATTCCTTGAGGAGCAGTTGGGCCCGTATCGAGCTGAGCGAATCTCATGAAGTAAGAAGGTAGGTATTCAGAGTCCATGGGAGAAAGCAGCTGATTCCCGCTTACCTACGGCCCCTTACCTCGCCCGCACTGCCGCTCCTCTGGAGGTCAGATATAATTAAGCTTCATAGAGAGGTTCATCCAGAAACAAGGTCGAACTGTCCATTCCAGACTCGGAGAAGACCACGAGGCTCCGTCTAAGCAGCAAGACTAGGGATAAGAGAAGAAGGATCTACTTGTAGAAGGCGTTCTAACTGAAGCGAAGTCAACCGAATGGGTGCATACAGGGAATTAAAAGACATAATACGGCCCAAGTCGGCCGCCAGTCTGCTTTTACTTCTTAGGCGACATCTCCCAAGTGTCCGGGTAACCACTGTACACCTCCCCGAAGATATATATGTATGTACTAGGATAACGGAATTAAGCCCGAGACTAGAACCTAGGAACTATCGGTGCCGATCGAGAGGAGAGAAGCTACAGTCACTCAACAACCTCTCTCCTGCATAATGCGAAGTCAGCCACGGAGGAACCAGTTCTACAGGGGCTCCTTAACGTTGCAATTGTTCAAGTCGTCGCAGATAAATCGATACAGTACTGACCCCGAGGGCAACTCCTACCGGCACTTGTTAACTCTCCTGCCGGGAACTGCCGACGGAATAACTCATGTAGCCTTTTATCAGGACACCCCCGATCGATGGGCTCCGTCTGACCCGAGACATTGCTATCAGCCAGTCGGAGCAGCAGAAGCTGTAAAGTAACACATAACATTTAAACACTGGTAACTAGCAAGCCTCGCTAAACTCACCAAAACTGCGGAAACCTACCAGAAACATGCATTCGTCCCGAAGATACCTGGTCGGATGACCAGGAGACCGACTTACCGAAGTATTACCTACTCACTCCTCGGAGGGGTCAAACCGTTCTATAGTAGGAGGGCCACCAAGAGGACGAAGCCTCGGGACGAGGGGCAAGGTCCGGAGAGCTACGAAGATCACTGCAACCGCCGAAAACTTGTATTCGAGATACAACTGAAGGAGGGCACTTTTGCACATACACCTCTCACCGGACCTTCGAGCTAGACCGCGCTCTGCTTCTACAGAGGCAGGAAATAGCTCGTGTGCGGTAATACATACTGACAATTTTCAATAGGTCTAGGCAAAGGTGGACATCAATAAGCTCAAAGTTCGGCCCTTTTGCAAGGGTATTGAAGAGGCCTGCCGCACTCTCCACCGAGGGCATAAGTCCCGGAAAGTACTCTACCTTAGAGCTCAGAGGTTACTTCCTCTTCAGTAGAAGACCCCCATAAGCGCCTGGGCATAAGGCAACAAGTCAACGAAAAGCCAAAAGGAGCCGAAACCCCTTTTGCAACCCTCCGCCCTTCCTTAAAGACCTTCCCTGACCTTAATGCGAGGCACCCAGATCAGGGGAGCAAGCTCATCCAGCCAGAATGGTCTGTCTCGAAAAGGGGCTCTCGGAGTATATAAGGCGCTTAGTGAGTAGAACGTCCCAACAGAAAAACTGGTAGACTAGGATCAGGGAGAACGCGAGTGAGACCTGAAAGCCAACCTCGCTATTGCCCCTGACGAGGACATACCCCGATTCCAGCCATCCCAATTTCTCTGAGGAATTTATTAAAGCCCGAACTTAAAAAAATTATTGAATCCCAAGTCCACTCAAAGGTGCCTCAATAAAGGCCTTATTCAAGTGATTGGTAGCGCTAAACCAATTAATTTAGCATTATGAAAATTCCGCCCAAATCCATCAAGTGAAAGACCTTGACCTTACTAGAAGTTACAAATAATCTGGTATTACTTTCATAATCAGACCGACCAGGACAAACGAAAGCATCTTATGCCTTCAGATTTACTAAAGTGGTAGCTGTACAGATGTCCACACAGACGTACCCAGGCGATTCAACCCTCTTAAATCTGTAGCCTTCATTGGCTTGCAGCAACAATCAAATTACAATATACTGCACTTAAAATTTGTCGAAGAATACTCTTCGAGTTCTACCTAGACCACAGATTCCTTAAGTTCACTTTCCTCCTGCAACAGAGGAAGACTTAGTAAAACTAAATCACGCCTCATTATGAGGGGGATCCAGTTCCAATTAAGAACCGGATCTCCACAAAACAAGATTCTACCGTTGCAGGAAAAGGTTATATATAAGAGATCTGATCTCTCTATTTCTCATTAATTCACATTACACCACTGCAGACACTTAAAAAAAACTAGGTATAGCACAACAGTTGACCAGCTAGCTCCTCGAATAACATCAGGTGCAGAAGACATCACATGTAAGCGGGGCACTAAATCAAGGCCAAACGGAAGAAATAACTCTTGGAGAACAAGTAACTAGGCCAAGCAATGCTTAAAGCCTCGATAGAAATCACTAGCGTAGTTGAAGCTACTAAGGGGTCACTTAAAAAGAAACTCAAGAATCACTATGCCAAGTCTCAACTGAGACAATGGCCTCCTACCCCACCCTAAGTTCAACATGGACAAATAAAGACCGTAACTGGACCCAGAAAAAGCTCAAAGGAACTTCATAAGCTGAGATTGATGGGTATTGGTGGTTCAGTTTTCGCGGTAATTAGTTTGTTTTTACTTGACAGACGTCAATGTGTAGTTGCTGATGGGAAGAGGAGTGAGTTTTTGGTCGTGGTTTCTTGTGTCCCACAGGGTAGTGTTCAGGACCCTTTGTTATTCATTGTATGTACAGCGGACCTGTTTGATGTTGTTAATAATTTACTTATTGGTTATGCTGATGATGTTACTTTCCTGGCTGTTTGCGATAAGCCTGGTGATAGGTTAGAGGTTTCAAGATCCATTCAGCATGATTTGGAAGTGATAGATTCCTCGTGTTCTGGGTGGGGGATGAGGCTAAATGCGGGCAAGACTAAGACAATGCTCGTGTCCAGGTCGGGTACAGTGAGACCTATTTTTCCTGCACTCATACTGGATGGTGTGTCACTTCCTGTGGTTGATGACTTGGTAATCTTGGGTGTCAATTTTGATACAAAGTTGACGTTTGAGCCACACATTCGTTTGGTTACTTCCCGTGCATTGCAGAAAATTGGTCTTATGAGGCGTGCTCGGAGGGTGTTTCGCTCGGTAGAATTGAAATGTCGCTGCTCTAATTGCTATGTCCTCCCTAGTTTGGAATACTGCTCTGTAGTCTGGGAATCTGCTGCCGATTGTCATCTGTGCTTGCTTGACAAAGTGGTTCATCGATGTGCGTTCATGCTGGATGGTGTTGTACCTTGTGATCTGGCGTATCGTTGCAGAGTCGGTGGGGTCTGTTCTTGTATAACATTTATAACTGCCCTAGTCATCCGCTGTCGGATTTTCTTCCGGAGCCATTTGTTCAGGTGAGGTATACTCGGCGTACCGTTGCTCTTCATGAATTTGCCTTGGAACCGTTACGATGCCGTACGGGGGAAGTATTCTCGTTCGTTTTTTCCATCGTGTGTGGATGTTTGGAATGGTCTTGATGGCTCTTGTCTTTGCTGGTGCGGGTATTGGCAGCTTCAAATGATCTGTAGGTACACAGAGCTAATCTGTGATCTTGGATCTACTCTTTCCTTTTTTCTTCACTTGCTGGGCTGGTTGCGTGGGGAATTGTCAACCTTATGGAGTTTCTCTGTTCCCATCTCGCCAGTTTGGCCCGATTTAATAATAATGAAGTACTGAAGTGTCAAGGCAGAGAACTCAATAGAGCAGACCTCTGCCAAGTTTCAAAGGCAGGAGAGGAGCTGGAGTTGTTGTCACAATCACTGCAAGTCATTATAGTGAAAAGCCTAGGGAGACCAGGGCTTACATGGAGGGCAGGCCTGCCGGCCTATGACGTCATCTCAAAAAAAAAAAAAAATCAAAAGTTCTGTCTTCTACCCATACAGGTAAAGAATTTTGAAAATCAGCCCAATAAAAAAAATTGGCGTATGGGACAAGGCTTGAAGCCCATTTCACCAACTTTTTCAACCCTAACAGGGTTGTACGGGCGCCTAGGAATAAATTGATAGTGAGCGCAGGTCAAGCATACATTTTTTTTTTTTACTAAAATAGTCAAAATCAGCCCAGAAGTTTAAAAACAAAGTGAGAAACAAAAAAGTAAAAACAAAGTGGGAAACAAAAAATTGCAAGGAAGAATGTCATAAGCTGGAACGCTTCAACATGTTTTCCTTAATTTTTGAAGTATAGCTATATACATATATACCTATATATATATATATATATATATATATATATATATATATATATATATATATATATATATATATATATACACACACACGAGTACTATCATATCTGCACTGACACCTTATCTCCTACAGGATAAAATCCTATAAATCTGTATTGGTTTTCTTTTGGGGTGTGCAGATATGTCAGCAACGGCAACTATCGGCCTCAAGTAGGATAGCGGTATCGGTAAGAATTGGCATTTTTGAGGCACCCAAACATTTTTACAGATGCCAATTCTTTAGTGAAATTGATCTATTGCACTAGCCAATAATCAAATCAATGTTTAAGTTTTTTTAACTGCTATAGGACAAAATTCTTATGCGCTAAAAACGAAATGACACCCGCTTCTCTGAATCAGGTCAGGTTTCTTGTGCATAGCAGATAATAAACAATTCGATCTTTTGACAAAATCGGTAAATCACTAGTCAAAACCAAAAGAAAGTTAACAATGATTTAACTGATATAGATTAACGACGATCAGCTGATCCCAAATATCACTTTGGTTTCTCTCAATCAGATCAACTTTCCGAACTATCGCCATGTAATTTGACTGATATATGTATATTTGGATGTGTTTTTTTGCTTTATATGAGTGTGGCAATAACTATCTTAGTGAAGGTTACGTTGAGGCTACCTATGTATTACACCTTATGATTAATAACAGGTCAATTTTTTAGAGCTGAATAATGGCTTCGACATGAAGGTAATGAAAGCATACGCGTCTTGTACTTTCTTACATTTGTGGCGAATATCATGTTCTATTGTTCACAATAGGAATCCAGTCACAGTTTAAATAAAGACTCTAATAAATTGAAAATGTAGCTAATGGATATGTTAGACTGGTCTACAAAACCTTTTTTGTAATTAGTGCCAGTTTTTCAGTAGATCCAGTATAATTTGAATGAGCGTAAAACTAAAATGAAAATGGCACCAACTTCTCTGCGTCATGACAGGTAACTCAAACAAGCTTGCATATGCCATCAAATGCCATAACACAAGTTTCCCAAACCTCTCAAGAAGACGCTAATTTTCACGGGGGTTCCATTAATAATCTTGGATGCTTTATTATAAATGTAAGATAAATCAAGTCCTACAGGCTTGAAAACTGTAAGGCAGGCAAAATCATAGCTTACTAATTATATAATAAAAACTGATAAACGGTGGAACTGGCATTGGAAGCTAACTGGGAATCTTCATTGATATCGGAACCTAAGGATAAATGGGAATCTACATTTGAAAAGAATGGAATCGCCACACCCCTAGTTTTACCATGCATTCTTTTCAACTTTGCTACCACATTAATCATATATCAGTGATATGGTAGTTTTCACTCCGATATAGCACAGCAAATTAGAAAAGTTCATGAAATTGGTAAAATTTAGGTAAATTGTGTGTTGCACTCACCAAGCAAACCTCACCTCGTACGCCTATGACCAGCAGCATAAACTACATACTACCTGAATTCAACATATTTAGAACACTTAAGTCTCAAGAGTCTATGACGTTGTAAGAATCTTACCACAGTAACCGTGTATCCAAGCTTCTCCAAATGTCGTATTTTGGTTTGCACCTGGCCTCGAAATCTGGAAGATCCTCGGATGAAGCTGTTGCGGCCGCCAACAATCACTGCTACAAACTTAAGGTCTTCTCCAGTGCTGGGGCAACACTTCAACGGACGCTTCAAGGCCATGGGGGGCAAAGTTACGAAGCTCTCTGGCAAAGGGACAGCCTCGCCTGTCATGTCCACACAAAATACGAGATCTGCACACGAACACAAAAAATTTCATCAGATATAGATTCGCTGGTTGTTAATGCAGGTACCTGAAAAATAAAATCAACAAAATAAAGCAATGTAAAACACAGTTTCCCTAAACCAATAGCTAATATAATCAATGCAAATAGCCTCGATAAACATACCTATGCAAGAGAAACAGCACAAACATAAGAAATGGTGAAGGTATGGTACATGGTCTACCTCAAAGTATGTTTCAAGTAAGGTTACATTAGGTACCTAAGTTAAGAATAGGTTAGGGTAGATTTGCTTCAGCTACAATAGGTTTTTGGGCCAACTTATGGGTACACATAGATACCTATTACACCTGAATCTCAAGAAAAGCACGTAGGTAGTCTACTAGCTACACCGTCGCTTAGGAAATTTCCTTAAAGACCGTCTAGTCATTTCTAAAAGAACCGGACAGCTAGAGTCTGGTAACAAAAAAGTATATTAATATAGAACAGAAGTCTCCTGAAACTTATGACTAAAAAAGTGCTATACCGCCATACAAATAAAGAGAAATGCAGCATGCTTATTGAAAAGTGAAACCCATGTACAACGGAGTCCCACACAGGTGCACCAAGCATGAGAACAGCAATAGAACAAGCCGTCATCAGTAGGAGTATGAAAATGGAAAGCAGTACGTACCTAAAATGGAGAAATTTCCAAGATCGACTCGGACGCCACACCGTTCGGCATGCTATCTAACCATGGAATGAGGAGAACAACTAGCATGCTTCCCATACGAGCACTCCTTCCGCTGTGTTCACAAACTCTGGTCATAATAGTACGCACAGTAGAACCAATGTACCTAGACCCACAGAGCGGGCAATAAAATTGATAAACTACAGAGCTTAGAACTGCTTTAGGAGGCCTGTCCTTGAATTTGAAAAAAAGAGCCTATCGTAAATTTATTAACTCATACAAAAATAAATTTCTTGTCTGGAAAGTATCTAAGTACAATTTTTCCCAATTCGCTTTTCATCTTTTCAGACTGATGGCCAAAGTATTGAAGGGTTACACATAGCTACTGTATTTGCATCATTACTGGTGGTGGCAGGTGTATCGGTTCTGAAATTCCGTGGTAAAAATTGCTTGATTTTCGAGTCTATGAAGGATACAGGGAATCAGTTACACTTGAAAAAGTTGGGAAGAAAATTGAACTCTACATGAACATTGGCGTATGAAGAACATATTTTAAAGGCACGGGCTATTAAAGTCTCGACAGCACCTCTTAAAACGGAAAGTGCAAAAACTAAAAAAAAAACTTTGACTTAACCCAGTAAATGTTCTTTTCCCATATACTGAAGAGTCAAATGCATCGTTTCTCCGGCATATGGACGCATCTAAAAATGAAAGTTTACCATCTATCTCTTTTTCATAAGTAAATTTAATATTTGGTAGTTGAGCATTAACATAGTTGAAAAATTGATCGACGTGCTGCGCTTCACGGAACAAGAG
>LQNS02276925.1:8721020-8736835 GCA_001587735.2 Parhyale hawaiensis | reverse complement strand
CCCCCCCGCCACAATATGTTTGGGCATCACGCACCCAAGGGACCCGAGTACCTTCTCCGCAGGGGATGTAGCGTCTGGCCACAGTTCCTGCTGAGAAGGTTTTGTAAAGTTAGGTAGGGCCTCTATATTTCCCCTACTGTTCCGCGAGGTGGGCCGCCGAATGTTGGTTAGTGACCCAGCCCATGGGGCTCCTATCTGCTCCCGTGTGGGAAGCCACGGAAGGGAGCCCCCGCACGAGTGTTCTCTTTCTTATGTCTTCTTCTCTTTTCGTTTTTCGTCTGTTTCCCTGCGCCGCAAGGCTGAGCGATTACGTTCGGCCGAGCAGTGTAGGGTTAGATATGCTCGCGCCTTATTTCCTGCCAGACAGGGTGCAACTGGCCGAGATTTTACTAAGAGAGCTCATCTGAGTTCGACTAAACTTCTAAACTATATCATGTAAAATTGGATCGCTGTTATATAATCTTCGTTTCTGATACGGCAGGAAAACCCTCATTATAATAAATAATAACAATAATAGGGACCCTCCGCACTGGTGTTTCTTTCTTCAGTCTTCTTCTGTTATCGTTTTTCGTCTCTTACCCTGCGCCGCATGGCTGAGCGAATTCGTTCATCCGTGCCGTGTAGGATAAGCGATGCTTTGCGCCTTATTTCGTGTCAGAAGTGCTGCACTTGACTAAAATCTAAGACACAGAACCCATGTGTGTACGCCGTCTCTCTAAACATTGCGGCAGAAATGCTGAGACAAAGTATTTGACCTTCGGCGCGATGCATCTGAGAATCGGTGCACTAGCAAATGTTTTTTTACCAATTTGTCTGAGGGCTCGCACTTGACTGCCAGGCCATGCTAGCGTAAATGCAACTCGACAGCCACTTGCAGCCATGTCTCAGCCACTTGCTCTACGACCATTCGCACGTGTTCTAGACCCTCGCTGATGCTCACTCCAGTTAACTATATGACTTCCTGGTTACTATTACTACCACTCATCATCTGCACTTGTTTATTTCACCAGTATTATTGCCAGTCATGCTGTTTATAGCCATGTTCCTTTGCAATCCTCGGAGGCGAAAGTGATGTGTATATGTATTCACTCGTCACACTATGTGTCCCTTGCTTCTTCCTCTGTTAGATCGCCGTTGCTGTGGAGACGGAGACTTAAACTACTCAATATAATAATAATAATAATGTATTCAAAATAAAGAATATCCGGTGATGTGAGCTATACCGTTGTTCTTCCTCGCAACTTCCTTAAATAATTACTCATATTTAGATTTACATAATTGTTACAGTACTTCATGACACAAAGTTCCGGTCATCCTGTATTCCTGTATCTTTTATTAGTGGTGTAAGCTGTAGTTTATTGATGAAATTCGAAGTGCAAGGGGGTAATTAAGGAGTAAAATGCAAGGCTTAACTTAAATTCGTGAAGGTGATTTCGTCCGTATCGTTTGTAGTGATTTTTTCATTGATTTTGTGACTTTTACGATTGGATATGTAAGTAAGTAGGTACCTACCATATAATTCTACTATAATCTATTACTTAACTGTTTTACGTACTCCTACTACATTGTGCCTCTTTGCATATTGCAGGAACCGTAGCACTTCGTATCGCTCATCATATGCTGCTTTGCAATTTCTAGTGTACTCAAGTCAACCTTTTTCCTTTAAAAGCGAATGCAAACTAACAGGATTCAAGATTTATGTACGAGATGCTGGCTGTATGAGCTACAGCTTGTCCCCTCTACAGAAGTTTTTATTGTGAAGTAATAAGATTTATTAGCTTTTAATTGTTGGAATGGCCACTCAACTGATACATAGGGATGCGGAGTCGGATAAATAAATTCTGACACTGACTCAGAGTCCTACTACTTCCCGACTCCGACTCTTGGTCTCCCATGTGTCCGACTCCTATAGGCTCAAGCTCTGTTGGCTACTAAAGTTCACCCCTAACAGTGGCAACGCGCTCCTGCTAGTGGGGGTTAGCCCGCAGTTTACGCCGGGATACATGTAATCTACTCAGTTATGAACTAGAGCAGGTGCCGCAACTGCGGGGGGGGGGGGAGGGGGGAAGGGGCGGNACGACCATGTAAGGGGGTGCGAAATCTTTGATTCGGCAAGTTATTGTAGAATTAACTAGAGTAAATTTGCTGCACAAGTCCTGTATGGATTACGTTCTTTATCATCATTTGAATTATTAATTTTTTATTGGTTCGAAAACATATTAAGTATTGTCTAGGGGTGCCAGGCAGAGCAAACACTGGGAACCACCAAACACGAGGATTGATACTGACACATCGTTACAAAAGCTACCCACTGTTTATCACCCGAGAACGAAGTGAGAGAGGTTTTCGTTGAAAATTTAAGTATATGTACCTATATATTTTTATAGCTATATGTCTGTCCACCCAATAAGTGGTCGAAGAAGTTGAACGATCTTCATAATTTTTTGTAGGGAGTTTGGTGGGTTGACCTAGATGTGAGTCATGCCAAAAAAGTAGGCCTAGCTGGCCATCAAAAATGACGGTGTTGAGTTTTCCCCACCGCGGCAGATCGTCTGGAGCACGGGGCGTTCTATTTTTTTTCCTATGTTATTATTGAAGAGGGATTGGGTAGGGCTCAGAAGTTGGGGATGTGCGCTCAACTCGTTCATCAAAAGTGACTTCGTTGAATTTGCCCCGTACTGCGGGTGATAGTCTTACGCCACAACGCGTTTTAGTTACTTCATGGGAGAATTGCAATTCTAAGGAAAAAATAAAAGACCAACGTGGCTACAATCATCGTTAGAAACACGTTTCAGATTATTAAAAATTCATTACGAGTGATTTCTGCAAATACCAAGAGTAGGGTTTATAAAAGGTGTTCAAGAGAAAAGAAATCAAATCTACCGAGTACAACCGTTAACAAACCTGGAATAACTAGGCAATTGAAGAGATCTCAACTGCTGACCCGCACTCCTTTAGCTCCGGCCGAAGTTCAAAAATATAGAAGGATCCGGAAATGCGGACAGAGGTCATAGCGGATTGAATTGACTGTAAAATAGAGGTTCTTGCGCTTGTAAGCATGTTTCCTATGGGCTCACTGTTGAGGGATGGACGATTTTATGGCGTTTGTTACGATCTGGCGGGTGAAAGTTATGTTCCTCTGTTCAGCGCCCTCAAACCCACAAAATCTTCCATTCGTGCACATTGTCCTAATAGGGAACACGTTCTAAGGAGAAACCATTTTTCCATTTTATGCTCGACCCAATCCTATGCTGGCCTTCGCATTTTAGAGTACTTGTATATTTTTGAACTTTGGGGGGAGCTGAACGTGTGTGGGTCAGCTGTTCGAGTATTCCAAAATTTCGTAATCATTTCGTATTTTTTTTTTAATGATTGTCCTAGATATATTCGATTTCTTTTATTCACGAACACCTTTCATAATCCTAACTTGTGGAATTTTCAGATATTACTGATGATTGATCTAGGCACTGTGGCACTGAAGCGCTAGTTAAACTTCTACTACTACTATCACTGATGATTGATTTTTAATGGTGCGAAACGTCTGTTTTTAACAATAGTTGTCGTCGCGTTGGTGCTCCTTTATATCCTGAGAGTGGGATTCCCAGTGGATCGTCTTTTTCTAGAATTACGTTTATCGTGATAGAAATGTAACTGTGCATCTCTCCTTCTCTTTAGTAGCCACGACCCGCCGTTGGTCCCTAGTGACATCACGCGTATTTTCTCTACCGTGCAGTGCTGGCCACTTGTGAGTTAAGAATTGCTGCATCATCATTAAATATAAAGCCCTTTTCTGTATTGGGTGGTAACCTGTTGGCAAAATAACAGCAGCAAATCCGCACGCCCATGTTGTCACTAGAGTACCTACTACTAGTAAGGTAACGTGTGTGTGTGTGTTAGGCAGTGGCAGATGTAGGTAGTTGCGATATTAAACGAAAATACCATTCCTTGTTTGTCATACTTCAGAGCCCCGTTTGTGCTACATAACTGACTAACTTGTAAACCTTTTCTAACTTGTCTTCCCACATAGGCTCTTTCTGCTAGAGGAATACATTAGGAACCTTGTAACGAAGCGGCACGGCCTGAGTAAGGAGTTTGAGTGGATTCAGTTCGCGTATCACAGCCCGGTGGGAGACTTATTGGACCATCCGTATCTAACGTCGTTACTCATATCCACTGACGGTATCTGTTGTAACTTTGGTTTTTTCTCTTGTGCTGAGAGTTGCTGCAAGTGTAAACCCAGACGACTGGTATTTCTAGGAGTCTGACTCCGATTCAATGTTATTTGTATGTAGCAACAGAAGGGTAGAACTGACGAAAGAAGTTTTATGAGTACTTTTGCGATATTGGTAATGACATCATCATTTTTTTCCGTTTGGGACCTAAATTTTTACTTAATCGATAAAAAAAAATATACATATATTTTTTAGTCCTTGTAGGAGTCGGATTTGGCCACTTTATTTCAACTTGTGGAACAAATTGAGTTCCAATTTCACAGCCAAAAACTTCGAACTCCTATTGTGCAGAACTCTTTTGTACTATCATTCACTTCACAACTCTAATTAATCTGGCATACCGCCATAGGATCGGACTGGCGGCTTCCGACTCCTGCCCTGAGTGCCACCGCGCCCCTCATTCCGTCAACCACCTGTTTGAGTGTCCCCCACCCTACCGCCCTCCTTCCTACCTCTGTGGGGCAGCCCTTTGTCTGTGACTGACTTCTTGTGTTCCCTGCCCCTTCCTTCTCATACCTTCCGCCACACGCCCGACCCCCTCCGGAGCCGCCCCCTATGTAACCACAACACAACAACAATTAATCTGGCGCTTGCGATAGCTGCTTACTTCTTCTTTATTTTAATTGGTGCCTATGCTGACCCTGCGCGCGTTGCTTAGCTTTGACCGTGTTGGCCCCTTATTTGTTATCTAGAATGAAACGTGTGTTATGAGATGCTTACTAAGTTGGCACTTTACTTGAAATTGTAGATCGCAGTGCCCTCATGGGTATATTCTGGCGGGCCCTATCCCTATTCCTGTCCGCGGCAGCGCGGAAGGGTCCTCCACTCGAGTGTTTCTTCATACTATTTTCTTCTCTCTTCGTTTTTCGTCGCTTGCCCTGTGCCTCATGGCTGAGTGAATTCGTTCAGTCGAGCCGTGTGGAGTTAGGAGATGCATTGCGCCTCATCTTCCGTCTGAAATGGCGCACCTGAGCACTACTTAAGTAATAAAACTTACCTGAGTTCGACTCTACTGCTAAACTACACTGGACAAAATCGCAATATCAACTCCATCACTTTTTCCGCTACATCCACTGTATGAATCGTAATCGCGTTAACCTATTAAGTGACATTGTTAGAAATTGTTTAGATTAGGTTATAATTTGTCGTAAAGTGGTGCCCATTAATCTTCACTTTTAGCGATACTTCACCTATTTCGCTTGTTTAGGTCGAACTCATTGGTATTACTGTTTCTCTCGCAAACGTTGCTCTCAGTTTGGGCATAGAATGATGAATATCATCAGTATTAGCATGTTGTTCAATTGACGTGCGTGACGATATGCAGTTACGGATTTACTAACGATGAGCGTACAACGAGGTACTAATGCCCAACTGTCATCGGACAGTTCAGAATAACTGTTACCACCAATTTTGTTCCCTTTCTGCTCTTGAAAACATACTAGATACCATGAACGCGATGTCCCTTCAGTTCTTGAAAAACATTATTGTAGCTCTTAGGTCACTTTCTGTATACAGTGGCTGCAAAAACAAAGTTTACCCCTCTGTCTCAAAAACAAAGTTATCCTATAATTCGCCAATTACTTTATTTTCGCATTTCCCGTCATATGAGAGGGGAGAGAAAGGTGGTGTGACGTGTGTTGCTTTACCCCAGCGCCACACAAATCCCCGCTACACAGTCAGTCTGTGATCTAGCAAAGCTCGAGCCGAGTACACGTATGTTGCACTTGTCACTTGAAGATTTTGGCTCCATACCAAGGACCATACGGCATCACAATAGGTAGGAAGGAGCTTACCATAGGAGGAAAGACTCGCGCCGTCACTGTAATCGAGCTGGGAGTGCCGGTGAATCGCGCAGCTGCCCAACTGAATGTCAGCCGAGTGTCCCTCTTCAAGCGTAAAAAAATCAGCTCCCGCACTCGCTGCCGGGCCATACCGCCACGCAAAGTGGGATGTGGGCGCAAGAGAACAACACTTTGTTAGTCCTTGCTATTGTCTTTCTCTTGCGCCCACATCCCTTTTGCGTGTCGGTATGGCCAGGGAGTGCGGCAGCTGATTTTTTACGCTTGCAGAGGGACACTCGGCTGACATTCAGTTGGACAGCTACGCGGTTCACCGGCACTCCCAGTTCGATTAGGGTGATGGCTCGAGTCTTTTCTTCAATGGTAAGCTTCTTCCGACCCATTGTGATGCCATGGTGGTTTTTGGTGAAAAGATAGGAAAGAAGAGGCCCGTGGACCAGTGCAACATACGTGTACTCTGCTCGAGCTCTGATAGATCACAGACTGACTGTGAAATGGGGTTTCGTGTGGCGCTAGGGTAGAGCAACACACATCATACCACCCTTCTCCCCCTCTCATATGGCGGGGAATGCAAAAATAAGGTCCTTGGCGAATTATGCAATAACTTTGTTTTAGAGGCACAAGGGTAAAGTTTGTTTTTGTGGCCGCTGTAGAACACGTAGTGATTTCTAAATTTGCCTACGTTGGTGCCCGTCGCTTCAATGTGAGTGTCTACCCGGCCGCATCCTTTCCCTCTTACACACCCCTACTAAAAAAACTTTGCTACATGGTGCCATTTATAGAGTCCGGTACTACTAAGCCATCGTCCTTCCAGGTCTTCCTATCGAATCGGGGGTGGGAAAAAGGAGTACCGCCGAATGTAGGATATTCGAAATTTTAAAACTTTGTACTGTTGTTCTATTGCAGCAAGCACTCCACAGCTGCGAATTGCCGGATTTTTTTGTCTCTATAGCAGTTTTCGATATCTCGAAATTTCAACCGGATTTTCTTCTGATGGAGTAAACCGTACTATTTCTCAAGTCTCAAACGTTTGGTCAGGGCAGTTAAGCTGAAGTGCTAATGTGTGTCCCTATTATAAGTAAAAAGGAGTGTTCGGTTGGCCCGCTCCTACATCGAGTTGATCTAATCAGATTTGACTATGTGGATAAAAATGGACCAATGGAATACTCCGAAAGTATGACTTCTCATACGCTTTAGTCATTGTAATTTTAGCGAGTTCAACCTCCATATCTATATCTTTCAGTCATTATTTTATGAATGAACGCGAAAAACCTTCGGTGCCATGGCTGTTTTCAAAATTTTGTTTTTATCGCGGCTTCTACGGGCCTCCATGTCGGAATTTGAAGATTAGTCATTTATGTTAACGGAAGACAGTGAGGTTGCTGACAGTAAATCCCCCGAGTGTTAGAATACGGGTAAGGAATTTAACATAGTGTTTTGGATGTACGATGCTTAGCAGTGTTATGTTAATTTTTTAATTTTAGCGAAATACATAAAATTGTGAAATAATTGCCAACTGTTTTTATGAGCATTAATTTTCCGCAATCTTTTTACCCCTGAAGCGACGTTTACCCTTCTTAATGCTCAATATCTCAAATATTCTAAGCGATTCTTCTGTCGCAGTTGGTGGACCTTTATGCTTCTACTCGTCAGACTTCATCCTTCTTAAATGGATGCGTTACCGCAAAGCCCTGTTGGACCTTCCAGGATCCTAATATACAAGCTTTGAGGGACGGCTCCTCCTTGAAAATCATGCGCCCTCAGGGGCATATTGTGGCGGGCCCTTTTCCTGCCACAATATGTTTGGGCATCACGCACCCAAGGGTCCCGAGTGCCTTCTCCGCAGGGGATGTAGCATCTGGCCGC
Source organism: Parhyale hawaiensis (assembly GCA_001587735.2). Lineage (NCBI taxonomy): Eukaryota > Metazoa > Arthropoda > Malacostraca > Amphipoda > Hyalidae > Parhyale > Parhyale hawaiensis. The sequence continues at coordinate 8,728,938 of LQNS02276925.1, read as the reverse complement.
AATTCCTGCTGACAAGGTTAGTTTTGTAAAGTATGGCAGGCTCTCAATACTTCCCCTTCTGTTTCGGGAGGTGAGCTACCGATCGAGGTGGCTGACCTATTCCCGCTAGACTTCTACTTTCTTTTATTTCGTTTCTTTCCCCTTCGCGGCGTAGCTGAGAGACAGCGTTCAGCCGCGCCCGGGGGTTAGAGATGCTCAACTTGCGCCTTTTTCCTGTCAGTAGCGCACTGACCCCTCTGAGACCTACCGGCAGAAAAGCAGAGACAAATATCATTGACAATTTAAAACGCGCCCTAGTCGGCGCCCGAGCCTGTTGTTAAACAAAGGAATAGTTCGGCGCGATATAGGCTGTGTGCCACTGAAGCGCTAGTGAAATCTTATACTACTACTTGAAAATCATACAGATATCGCACATACCGCTGTTGGAGTAGAGGCTACTTTGAGTAAACAAAGTGTTATAGTACCTAGTAATAAATAATCGGATGACTTTGATACCACAGCTGTCGCCCGTTTGTGCAGCAACAATTTTCCTCTAGACTGTGTTCCTGTCATTTGTGGAATGTTTATCCTGTATTGTGTCTCCTCAGGACAGTGAGCGGGATTGTCTTAGTGACCGAAAGCGATTATTATTGTCATTGCACCCACTGCACAGGTTATACGATGAGAGCGGACTGGTGTACTAGTACAATATTTGAGAAAGTAACTGCTATTAAGACTCTATAGGATGGGTGAAATTCGTTTGGTGAACCCCACCTCCTATGGCAATGAGCCGCAGTGGCTCGAGCAGTGGTAAGATGCGAAAAGTCTCCTCTGTTGGTACTGTAATATCCAAGTAGTGCACGAAGGACTGCTGTAAACTCGCAGAATACATTGGAGCAAAAATATATGTATTTTTTTTTAATTTGCACGTTGTTGTCCGGTACTACGCATTAATTTTAGTTACTGAACAATATGCTCTTCAACTGAGTTTGTGTGACTTCATGTCCGAAATGTGAATAAAGAGTCAATAAAAAATCATTGTTTATATACACATTTATTGAACTATGCCTGATTGCTTGAATAACAAGCACAATATAATTACTGCGAGTGTGACACGGTATCAAGGACTCAAATGTCACATGGAGACTTTTGCAGGTAATACTACGAATCACAGTCGGCAGTACATGCAAAGTTTTCGCAGCAACATAGAGCTTCAAAAATTAGCTGGATTCAGTAGTATTAAGTTTGTTACCAGTACAAATACAACCTCACGGAGGAAGAAAGGACATATAGTATAGCTATCGATAGAAGCGTGGAACGTACACACGAGTGTTCTCACACATGATCAACGCGCATGGGAACAGCAAGTCAGGATTGAATAGAAATGCAGAGGAAAGTAACATAGTAGGAGTATGAAAGCGAAAGAAAGCAAAGATGTCACGAAAGAAAGACGTTCCGAAGGCCTAGCTACAGCTTAAAGTACCCCTGAGATCTCTGCTGCCAAAACAAAGGACGGGCGAACCTAAACCTATGGACCATCTTATGACCCTGAGGGGTGTTCAGGCCTGTTGCTTCCTTGTATCAGCCGAGAAGTTTGCAGCAACGTAGCAGTCATATCCGCAAACTTCAGTAACTCGCACGACCCAACTTCTTATATCCCTGTAAGTTTGCAGTCACACAGAACTAGGAAAGCTGAGGACCTTTCTGTTGTTTAGAAGGAAATCACAGCACATTCTGACACTTCGCACTGCGCATGGGAAAGAATGGACTGTAGTGCGCCGAACAGTGTACAAAACCAGGGTTCCCACAGAGAGATGAAAAAAATCAAGGATATGAGAAATTCAAGAACAAAATGTAGAAATCAAGGACATTATTTAGAGGGTTCGGTATTACTGTTATTCCTCTCAAATCCAGTATTTTTGTGGACATATATAGGTAAAATAAAGCATTCACGGACTTTTTCATTAATCATGTTTTCATCGGATACGCTTTGTTTTCGAAATATTTGACTTTAAAGTTCCCATTGTTTTTCTATGAAAAAAAAAATAACCGACGTTTTTATAGGCTTGCTGAGAACCCCATAGGAACCTATGCTAACCTAGGTTAGGCGAGGCTAGGTTCAGTTAGGTTCCTATGGGGTTGCTAGTAAGCGCATAGTAACACCGGTTATTTTTCGTCATAGAAAAGTAATGGGAACTTAAAAGTAAACTAGAACGCCTCGGTGGCGTAAGACCATCACCTGCGGTAGGGGCCAAGTTCAACGAAGTCAATTTTGATGAACGAGGCTAGGGCTCATCCCCATTCCCAGAGATTACAATTTCAACAATAACATAGGAAAAAATAGAACGCCGTCATTACCTCCGCCAAGGAGGTTATGTTTTTGTCGAGTTTGTCAGTCTGTTATTCTGTCGTTCTGTCTGTCACCAAGATAACTGAAGAAGTTATGGACAGATTTTGACGAAATTTACAGGGATTGTTGGGCATGTTAGGAGCCATCCGCTTGTTTGTTTATCTGCCTCATTTTTCTCAATGCAATAACTCAAAAAGTTAGAGACGGATTTTTATGAAATTTACATAAGTTGTTACGAATATCACAATGAATAAACAACCAAAGTTTTGTGATGATCTGTTTGTTCGTTCATATGTTTGTCGCTGAATTGATTTTATGCTTGTTAGCGCAATAACTCAAAAAGATTTGAATGGATCGTTATGAAACTCACAGGAGTTGTTCGTAATGTTAAAAAGACATAAATAATTGAATTTTGGTGCAGATCGGTAAGTTCGTTTGTTTGACTTATTTTTGTCATGTTTGTTAGCAGCATAACTCAAAAGTTTTCAATGGATCTCTATGAAATTTGGGGGAGTCGTTAGTAATGTTAAAAGACAAAAATGGTTAAACTTTGGTGCAGATCGGTTGATTCGTGTCTATATTTCAGTTGTTTGTCATACTATTTGTTACGCAATAACTCAAAGAGTTTTGAATGGATCTTAATGAAACTTACAGGAGCTGTTAGTAATGTTGAAAGACAAAAATGGTTAAATTTTGGTGCAGATCGGTTGATTAGTGTCTACGTTTGAGTTGTGTCGTTTGTCATAGCTAATGTTTGTAATGCAATAACTCAAAAACATTTGAATGGATCTTTAGGAAATTTACTGGAGTTGTTAGTAATGTTAAGTGACATAAATGATTAAACTTTGGTGCAGATCGGTTGGTTCGTATGTTTGACATGTTGTCATAGTTTAATATTTATTAGCTGCATAACTCAAAACTTATGAACGGATCTTCAAAAAAATTGCACAAACTTAATACTATCAAAGGCACAAATAATTAGATATAGGAGTTGATGAGAAAATCATGGTTTCAGAGGCAATTTGAATTTTTGTTACCGTTGCCTGACTTGGCGGAGGTATGCGTTCTCAGAGTGCTTTAGTTTTTTTATGGCCAGCTTTGCCTAGTTTTTTTGGCATGGGTCACATCTAGGTCAACCCAAAAAATTGTGAAGATTGTTCAACGCCTTCCACCACTTATTGGGTAGATAGATAAATACATATACAGTATTTACAAATATATATTTATATATATATATATGTACTTGAATTTTCAATGAAAACATTATCACTCCTCTCACTTCGTTCGCGGGTGATAAATATCTCGAAAACTAAGCCTTTCCAATGAAAATGTTATTCCTGAAAAAAAAAAGTCTTAGAACGCCTAATTTTACCTTATTATGTCAACAAAAATACTGTATTTGAGTGGGGGGGGGGTACTAGTAAAAATTTACCAATAGTTCAAACGATTACCGGTATAAGTTTTCCTAAGACACACAAAAAATTCTCTTTTTGTTGCGCAGATCGGCTAGTTGAAGAAAAAAATTAACTTAAAAGAGTCATTAGATCGGTCTGAAAAAGCTTTTCAATAGGTTTATTTAATAACTGAACTGTGATATATATGATTAATATAATAATGAAAAAAAAAATCCTGTCATCATTAATTCAAAATTGGCTGCCAACAAAATGCCAAAAATGTAACCAGATTAGCTATTTTTTATTCAAAAACAAGAGAATGTTGACCTCTATTACAAACTAATGCTCTAAACTGTATTCATGAAAAATTGATTGCTCAGGCATTGGGGAATGCACAAATTTCCCTTATTAGGACTATAGTATTAGTCCTAACCTTTACATTTTGGCTCAGACACAATATAAAGTGATTGACTTCACCAGTAAAAAAAAAATATTAATATCAAGGACAATTCATAAAAATTCAAGGATATTTTCAACTCGGCTAAAAGTTCAAGGACAGAAAAATTTTTTCCAGGACATTTCAAGGACACGTGGGAAAGCTGAAAACGATAGGAATATGTTCCCCCAACATTAACTGATTCAACACATGAAAAGAATGTTGGAAAGAAATTGAAAAATTGCTTTAAATACGGCTTTTGCACTAACACTAGAGTGTAGGGGGGGGGGGAACATTTACCGTAGATTTGGCAGATATTCAGGCAACATTATTCGGTTGTGTATTGGGGCCTTAAGATTCTCTTGACGGCAGCCATCCAGCTGCCTGTGTATCCTTGCGTACGTCAGAATTGAGAAAGAAGAAACAGTAAGAAGAAAATCCGAATTACTGCAGAACAGTTCAATCTATGGTCATTACTACAACATCCCAGCCATGCAAAATTAAATAAAATTGACATCAAGGTATAAATCACTGTTCATTCTGGTCCACAAATCGCAAGTGTAACTGACAGCAGCAGTAGTAGCTAAAAAATATACTTACAAAATTCCTCCCAGGCTCCCACAATCGCATTATTTAGGACGAGTTCTCACAGACAGACAAACTTGAGCCAAGGTCAATTATTAGAATGACTAGTCAATACTGCTAGACACTGCAAATAAGCCATATTAACAATAAAGTACGTGCTACTTTTTTAAGTACATTCAGAGGTAAAAAGAACTGTCAAAAGAAATAATAGCAGAACCACAAACATCTTTGAAACATCGTACAAACTTGACCGCTCAGTAACACTACTGTTTGAAAAAAAAAAAAGGTGTATGAAACAATGCACAAAATAGCAGTAGCATACGCTCGGCAAACTTTTCGTAGTCAATGCTATGTAGTTATAATCCCCTACCACCATCATCTACAGTTTGTTAACACATATTGCACCACTCTGGACGTATAGTTCACCAAGCGATGCTTTCCTACAATTCCAGGAGTAGCAGAAGAAAAATGACTAGGGAAGCAATACCAAGTTGAATCACACCGAATTTTCGGGGATTTTTCTTTTCTCGGCTTTACTGCCAAAGGGTCTCATGTTGACTGCGAACTCGGACGAGTTCTATTGGCCTCAAGGGGCCAACGTGCTTCTGCTGGCAGGAAAATGAGGCGCAGAGCATATCCAACCCCACACGGCACAGCGGTGTGTTTAGCCGCGCCGCTCAGGGCAATGAGACGAAAAGGGTATCGAGAAGAGAACAGAAGTAACACCCGCGCAGAGGCTTCCCACACGAGAGAAGGTAGGAGTCCAATGGAATAAGTCGCCTTCCACCATTCGATGGCATACTTCGCGGGTCATGTGGGAAGCATAGAGGACCACTTAATTTCACATACTAACCTTCTCAGCAGGAACTGCGGCCAGCTGCAACATCTACTGCACAGCCCTTAGGTGAATGAGGCCAATCTATATTCTGATAGGGAAAGGGCCCACCAGAATATACATACTTCTGAGGGCCCTATAAATCCAGCATTCTACCAAGACACAGAGAAGGCACGTCAGCACGAAAACTATATACAAAGCCCTACCGAAAAAACACAGGCAGTGCAACATATAACCAGACTTTCATCTCACCGTGATCTTCATCTCGTACTACACAACATACAAAAACAATTATCAAACACAGAGTATGTACTAAGGAAGCGACATGCATTTACATCACACTGTCAAGTTCCCTTAACCAGAGAGAAACGATATCAATTGTAAACGCTATTAACAAGTTCGAAGCAGCAGTTGCAATTAAGTATAGGAATTATTAGCTACCTTAATGCGAATTTAGTTCTGGCAATTGGCATGTCAACCAATTTTAACAGCCAGGTCGCAACTAACAAATTGCCCATCAAAACTTCTATGAAAAACCTTTTACAAAACGATGGGAAGTCAAATATGGTGTTACTGAGATATTTGAAGAAAACATTTGATATGGCACATCACAACGGCGATATAAGTCAGACATTTTCGCATCACAAAGCAGAATGAACAAGTTATGGATTGTCCTCATTAGCGGCCATATTAACTTAGATATAAAACAAGAGTGCAAAAAATAGTAATAAATCAGAGCAGAAAAAATATTTAAAAACTGTACAAGTAGCTAACAGTACGGCATGTCTGTAAGATGAGAAATGATATGCCTAAATGTAAGTCACGCCATTTAAGACTATGACGAAAAGAAGATACATGTTATGGTTTTGACCATTTGTGACTTAGATACAACAATGAGCAGTGGAAGGTTTTTGCTGCCAGCATTTGTGGCTAAATGTAGTCAGAAGCATAATGATAATGACTGTTGTGTACCTAACTCATTTCTATAATATGACGCAAATTAAATTCGATTGCATGTCAACAACTTCAACACAAAGAACATATCGTTCCTTCTTTTTCAATACAACTCAAGTAATTCAGTACGAATGACTGGAAGCTGTTATAGGCACATATTTACAAAACTATAATTAGCATTATTATCATCTTACTGAATAGTTTAAGCCTCCGTTTCCACAACAAAGGACTCTTAACTCAGGAAGAAACTAGGGGCATACAGTGCCGTATACATGTCGATAGAAAAATAGAAACTTTGCACGAATGTGTTCTCACACAGATCAACGCGCACGGGATCAGTATGTCGGGAAAGAAGAATGGAGTAAAGTACCATTAGTAGGAGCATGGAAGTAGAAGAAAGCGAAGTGTGCACGAAGGAAAGACATCCCGAAGGCCCAGCTACGGCTAAGGCAACCTCTAAATTCCCCTTGGGTCGCTGATCAACAAAACATAGGATGGGCAAAACTAGGATACCTAACCTTACGGTCCATCACATGCGCCAAGAGGGGACATAATTTTAGGAGATAAAGCTAGGCCGAATTTCAGTAACTATCGTGGACCTACCTGAAGAGGTCCGCGTCTTCATCGTTTGCTCACCTAGCACGTCAAACTTCATGATCTCACCGCTGCTGTAGACCGACGGGTGAGCCAAACGGAGCTCACCCCCGCAAATCTGTGGTCTCCTCTCTTTTCCTCCTAGGAGGCATAGGATGGGCCATAGGGTTAGGGTCGCCCATCCAAATGATATGGTGAGCTCCGGGTGCTTCGGTAGGTTACGCGAGTCATTAGCTAGGTGTTCGGGACGTCTATCTTTCGTGTCCACTTTGCTTCTAAAATTTTCATGCTCCGTCTGATGATGCTTCATTCGGTTCTTCTTCCCAGACTAAGTGTTGCCATACGCATTGATTGAATGTGGGGACACCCTCATCTACAAGTTTCACGTTTTTAACGATATCGTATGACCCTCGTTCTTTCCTCATTGAAATTGTCTTTGTGCAGAAACGGAGGCTTACACAACTCCCAATAACTCCCTTCCTCCACTATCTATCGTTTTGGAAGCAAAGTCGCTTATATTCTCATAAGTTCGGTCACGTCTAACATTGTTCAGATGACTCGTACTAATAAATCATACTAATTAAGGAACCTGAATATCCATTTTACCGAACAGTGAAAAAAAAGGCAGCGCCAGTGAAAGGATTTTCAACATAGACTAGGTACTTGGAGGACGCATCAGCAACAGCCAGTGACAGCAGCCCGAGCGTGCAAATGGAAGGGACAATAAGCAACACTTATATACAAAAGTAGAATGTACAAAGACTTGCTTGTATCGATTTTCTCCTCTATCA
>LQNS02276925.1:8603518-8620503 GCA_001587735.2 Parhyale hawaiensis | reverse complement strand
TACTCTGGCTACCGCTCACCACTGCAAAAGTGTTCATTGGAACATTCTAGCTATTTTGAATTGGGTTGAAGTTTTTGCCCCAAGGGAGAGCCAGCAGCAAATCATCACTGCATTGCCTGTAACTGCTCACCACTTATCTGACATTAATTTTAAATAAGATACCAGAGAATTTAGTATTTCCATCACTTCTGTATCAATGGCATTTTGGATGTGGTATGCCATTTTGGTAAAAACAGCTTTGCTATCAACACAGTGCAGTTATTGGAGTACCTACTACATTTTCACTGTTCTGTTTTCTGCCATCATGTCTTCTTGTAGCCTAATGTGAAAACAAGATCAATTTTGAACATTGTGTCTAAGCAAGAAATGTTAACCATTTTGATGGTGATATTCTAGGAGCATATACTGTGTAATTTCAAATCATGATTTTGGCATTGTTACAGTGTGCTGTATTACCTGCAGGAATTGCAAGATTTGGGTCGTGATCCGCCAGCTCAGTGCTCAGCAGGTCCAGTTGGTGATGACATGTTTCACTGGCAGGCCACCATAATGGGGCCAGCTGACAGTCCCTTCCAAGGGGGTGTATACTTCCTCACTATTCACTTCCCCACAGATTACCCTTTCAAACCCCCAAAGGTGAGTGCAGCTGAACTCTTTAACACCTAGCAAATGATTTTTTCATTCTTTTAGTCTCTGAACACTCCTTTATGGTTGCTTGTGTATCTTTATTTCACTAGTTGCCCTGCAGTCATTTTTCTAGTCACACTGATCGCTTGCGGGGGCATAGGATGGGGCTTAGGCTCACCTGTCATGCATTATGGGAAGCAGCATCCCAAGGGACTCATTAGGTTACTTCAGCTTTAGCTAGGATTTCATGATATCTTTCGTTAATCCGACTTTTGATGGTTGATTCCATTTTTTTTTTTGCTCAACTTGCTCTTCCCATGAACATTAATCCTGTGTGGGAACGCCCTTGTGAAGGGTTCCATGTTTCTGTTTGTATGCTACTTGTCCCTTATTTCTTCAAAACATCTGTTAAATTACCTTTGTTGTGGATCTGGAGGCTCAAACTAGCTACTCAATAACAATATTAATCTAGTCTCACTGTACTCGGCGAGTCTGAGTCTACGCCCGTGTTTCAGTTTCCAGACACTGCCACAGCAGTAAAACAAGTCAGTGGTTGACTTTTGAAAACTGTGCTTGTTAATTGTTTGGCTTTAAGAAATGTTCTCACCTTTGACTGTGATATGTCTTGGCCAGGAATTTTTTTTAGCTAAGCTTTTATGTATGAGAATTTTTTATTAGGCTACTATGTAGCTATGCATAAATCTGTGCAAGATTTTTTCTAGTAGTGGTAGTTTGTAAGTAATTTAGATTCTTGAATTATACTCCAGGAACTACAATATCTTGTCTTGAGTATGGCAGCAGTCACTGACCATTCAGATGGCAGATATCAGGTCAAATTTTGCATCTACTGTACCTTAACATGTAAAGCATCGGCTACACTAGATATGCGTGACGACCCACTCCTATCCACCAGGTCTTACAGATCATTGATAAAACTTTACAGCTTTGATAAAATATTTTCTATTTACCATGACTTCAAACTGAAAACAAATGATTATGAGAATGCATATGTAAGTAATAAATACACATTCAACAGCTTAAGCCATTGGTAAAAGGCATAATTTAGGTCAATTATTGGTTGTTTGTAATTTGTATCCATGAAGTCACGCACTTCTGCCTATCATTGACCAGAATTTATGAATCTGCATTTATTGATGATAAACACTTCCCTTTCCTCACCCCAAACAGTTTACTTTCTGTTAGAGCCTTAGGTCCCGGTATTGATGGAATGAAATTACTGCAAATTTCATCTGCTAGAAATAGGACCCATTCAATAATTTCGGTGGACCATCTAGTATATAGGCCTATATGGTAATGTAGTCTGTTGTAAGTATTTTTAAAGTCATGATCGCTGCATTGATGGTTTTAGCCTCTTAGTGTGAGTGGTTATGGTATAGGCTACACTAAGGATTTTTCACTGTGGTTCGTTGTGTTCCTGCATGTCATATTCTCTTGTCACTAAAAGTACTTTACTGATGCAGTAATTACTATAGTCTAACCATATTAACCAGGCTTTTCGGTCGAGGTCAAATTCCTTCATAGCGGTGCCAATTCTGTGGCTATTTCCAAGATTGCTTTATATACAGGTAGTGGGAGGGGCTAAGATATGAGCCATACAAAATCTCAGAAATACTCTTAGAAGTTAGAATTGAAAAATCTGTAGAGGAATTTGACCCCGGCTGAACTGTTTTGATAAAATGGTCAGACTATGGCTACCTATAACAGCATTTCCTTGACTTGATTCATACCTCTTTCTCCCCAAACTCTTCATGGATGTCGAGAGGTCCCCACAAACCCCTAACTTTACCAAACGAAGTCCAGGCCCCAATTTATTATACCTGCCTTAGTATGAATTACAGTTCCTCATAAATTATAAAGGTCATTGTTTAATATGATAAGCATTTTATTTGAACGAAGTGCAGGAGCTGCTACTAGAGTAGCTATTAACTCTCGAAACGGTTACAAACTAGCTTCTTTGTGTTTTTCAAATTCTGCGAGTTAGGACATCTATGCATGGGTGTCCTGACATCTATGCATGGGTGTCCTGACATCTATGCATGGGTGTCCTGACATCTATGCATGGGTGTCCTGACATCTATGCATGGGTGTCCTGACATCTATGCATGGGTGTCGTGACATCTATGCATGGGTGTCCTGACATCTATGCATGGGTGTCCTGACATCTATGCATGGGTGTCCTGACATCTATGCATGGGTGTCCTGAATCAGCTCCACAGTGACTACCAGGGTAGCGGAGTCGGCTGGAGTCGGAGGATTTGAGGGGGAGTAGAAATCTCACTTACTGTAGGAGTCGGAGTCGACATTTTTAGCCCGATCTCGGCTCCGAAATACCATTTATAAACAAATATTCAATTCTGAATTTTCAGTCATGAGTTGAATAAAAAATTGTAAATGCGGACAATTTTTTTTTGTACATTTCTCTTTCACAGCTATACCTAGCTACCATGTATTTTCCTATTCCATATGATGACCTTGAGAAAATGTTGCGTAGAACTTTTGCACCTGATACATTATGTGTCTGAAATTTGCATGGTATATGTATTTTTGAAAAAAAAAAAAAGAAACACATTTTGCTCCTATTTTTTTATTTAGGTCTTAGTTTTTGAGATCAAGGGAAATATCTATAAATATAGCTATATGCATTTTTCTAAGTTTCAAAGGAATAGAACTCAATGAATTTTCATGCTAGAATAAAAGCAATGACAGTTTTGGAATCCTTGAAACATTCCTAACAAAACTATAGAGCAGGATTTTCCATTTTTGCATTTTTTTTTAACAGGGCTCGAAACAGATTTTTTCCCCTATACATATTTAAGTTAGGTAGTGATTGGACAGAATAGAAAATGCTGAGTCCAGCTCTGTAGTTTTGTTAAGAATGTTTCAAGGATTCCAAAACTATCACTGTTTTTATTGTAGCATGAAAACTCATGAGTTCTATTCTTTTGAAATTTAGAAGAAAATGCATAGGTATATATTTATATATATTTCCATTATCTCAGAAACTAAAGCCTAAATTAAAAAAATTGTCGGAGCAAAACGATTTTCTTTTTCAAAAATACATATAGACTACTATGCAAATTTCAGAACATCAGTAAAAAATTGATTATCTTACCTCTCTATGACCCCCTCACATAATGTACCAGGTGCAAAAGTTTACCCAAATCGTTTTATTGCCCTCAATTTAATGAGGGCAATTTAATTATTTGAACATGTTTAATGTTTACATCAAATATCTACTTGTTGGACCAAGGAGTTGGAAAATCTTGAGGGCCAGGAGTCGGAGTCTGATCTTGAACCATAAGACTCCGCAACCCTGGTGACGACGCCACGCATCTTTGCTTGTTATTTGATGTTGATGAATTAAATTCACTCAACCGTCTGGATGTGATTTTCGGTTTTGTTTGTAGTCCACCACGAAATAAGTATAATTTTCTTCCAGTGCGTTGAAAATTTGTAATATCATGTGCTTGATATTCTGTGCTACAAAGGGAGCGCTTGGTGTGGTTGTATCTCTGGTCTCTATTGTGAGCATTAAATATCCCGTCTGTATCCTATTCAAGGTACTACGGGGGAGGATATTTTTCCTGCCCAATGCTGAAAGTGAAACAGGTCGTTCGTCATTAAAGCAAATGTCCAGCAATGCCTAAGAGGACTCCAACAGATTGGAAGAGCGATATGATTTATTGCAAATACGTACCTAAATTGTCAAAATCACATCGCTTTTTTTAGACTGCTTTTACAGGAGGCATACTCTAGTCATCCATCGTACCGTATATTTTCTGAAGTATACTGCCCCTGATTTTATATAAAATTAGATATTGAGTGCCTGTTATGGGTGAATCTTGCCAAGAAGGGGGCTGTAATTGTACTTGACAGAATCTTGCCCGAAGCAGCCGGGTTTGTTAAATTGTGTGTTGTTGTTCCAGGTGGCATTTACAACTCGCATATATCATCCCAACATTAACAGTAATGGTTCAATATGTTTGGATATTCTACGAGGTCAATGGAGTCCTGCACTAACTATTTCTAAAGGTGAGTTATCTGGAAATATAACTATTGGTTAATTTGTATTTGTAGCTAGCGTTGTGTTGTAAGACTGTATTTGCCACTTTATGTTATACCAATAAATGCAGACGTCCTTGTTATTTCATTATTGAACAGAAAGCTTATGACAACGTTGTGCCTATAATCGAATTGAAAGCAAACCTTTACGTTATTGAGTTTAATGGATTAGCTACATTACAGGCATACAAAGTGTAAAAGCTACGCTCGTAGCGCATCACCCATAGCTATTAAAATCCAAAAATGAATAGCTATTAAAATCCAAAAATGAAATTCCTTGCACTCTAAAGTGCTGTTATGTCACCTTTATTTATCCGTCACATTGTGATGGTAACCTGGAAGAAGACTACCTGCGCGTGTTTTCTGAAATATATAAACCATATTTGATTGGACATTCACGCATCTCCTTTTGCTTCTTTATCGGTTACCACAATTTTTAATTATAGGGTCTGGGTCGCCCATCAGTAGTGGACCATTGTGTATTGCACAAGGTTGGAGTAGGCAGTTTGTACTGCATTAGGTTGAAGGAGACATTTTTTTATTGCACCCTATGAGAGGAGACTTGCATTGCATCATTTTGGAGATATGTTGTATTGCATCAGACATTTTGTATTGCATCAGGTTGGCGGACACGTGCAGCAGTTGGTTAGATTTGATGCTGCGGAACGGTTCCCGTTGCATAGCCATGTAATGGTGATGTGATCGAATAAGTTTATGGAGACGATTCTTCCATCTACAATGAAAATGTAATTCAGTAACATCAGTCATGACTTGTCTTACGGGGTTTTACTTCTTCCCTCTGAAGCGCGTCTACTAATTGAGCAACTTGGTTTTATGTGCAGTATTGCTGTCGATCTGCTCTCTTCTGACCGATCCAAACCCTGAAGATCCTCTCGTGCCGGAGATCGCTCGAATGTACAAGTCAGATCGGGAAAAATACAACGAATTGGCTAGAGAGTGGACCCGCAAGTATGCCATGTGATCCTCCTAAGGGGCCTCGAGGTGACGTGATGCTGCTTGCCACCACAGGCGGCTCCGTGTCACTTCATCACCCAGCACCACCACACCTATATTATGCTATTATTCCTTCTCTCCGTTTTGCTTGCAGTGAGCGCATAATGAAGACCGAAATGCTGAAAATGTTGTGTGCGAGTTCGGTGGCGCCACGCCAGCAGCGCCATTGAGCTGAGTGTCTCAACTACGCGCACCGTAACTTGGATCATATTGGGGGGGTTGCAAGCGTGCGGGTGAACGTTTCCCGACTTACTTTTTTAGGATCTTGGTAGAATCAGTCGCTGGGAGCAGCAGCCTGATTGTCTCGAGAACATCTTAGCATTGTTGGATCTTGTATTAAATAAAAACGGTCAAAATAAATTATTGTCCAACTTTTGAGTATATTTTAACTTGCGCACTGCTGCCGCCACTGCGTATTTATATATAAAGAGTGTTTGCAAAGAGTAAAAAACCCACTGTTATTGCGTACCTGTGACTCCGTTCTAGCCAGTGGAGTTTTGTTTCAGCAGCATTAAATGTTAAATGCTGTAATGTTCATAAATTGTTTGTTTTCTCTGCTACAAAGAACTTTTTTCCTGTCTTCAGCGCTGCAGGGACCCAAATTATCTATGACATTTAAATAATTTTTCTCAGTTTTCTTTTGAGGTCTTGCCTGCGTATGTATATTTAACAGATTCCTGAATTGATGACGGTAGCCAGCTTGCTATTGTTTGCTTAATTACTTTGTGATGAAGTACCTCGTGATGAACTTTGTATTTAGTAATTATAGGCAATATTGTACGTGTGGTGGTCGCCTAATTTACTCACTACGACGGCCTCGTTTATTTATCATGGTGATATTCCCCAGATTGGCTCCATAGCATTTGCGTATACAGAGTTGCTATCCCTAATCTGTGCAACCGTTAGTCATTATTATTGAATTGATTTTATTTATGAAATGCATGGATAACCACCTCTGGGATTACCTTCTTTACTACTTTATTTTATATTACTACGATTCTGAATTGTATCTTTAAAGTTTTTATTATTCCTCGTATGTCAGGTAGGAGCGAAATTACACTTATCATTTTGCAGCCTTGGAAGTCCTATTTCGTAAAGCAAATTGGGGATTACAGTTCTCTTGCTCGATTATACTGTACTAAGTTATCAAGCGTTTTTGTGTCCCTCAGACTTGCGTAACTTTGTGGTGTCACTCCCGGGCGTTGTAACCGAAGCGTAGCTCATGTTGTTACAATGTATTGGCACAATACGTTAGTGAGCACCAATTTTTTCAGTGAGCTGCAGAATATTCGCGAGTGTTTTTTTTATTTTTTTTTGAGAAATTTTTGCCCCATACTACTAGCGACCTGCTAAAACGTCTAGGGGTGCTAGTCTTACAGCAAGACCTCCTACCATGTCCAGAGACCTATTGTATGCTCTGACCAGCTTTTAATATTGCCCTTGTCTGTAAAGTTGGTGCGCAATTTTGTAACTGGATGTGTTCATCAAAGGTCAGCCCCTCGTCTAAGGGAATGTTGGTAATGGAAAGTACAGATTATGATGCCTGTTGAAATAACAGAATCGCAAAAGTTATTTCCAGGGACTGTGAATATCTCTGACTGCTAGCAGTTGGCCAATTTCTGCGGTCTTTCAACAAAACAGTGCGCCCGTGTGAGAGCACAAATGAAAGGTACCACTTTCCAGATGGTTTTATTACGAAACTTTACACTTTCGGAAATTGACAAGTTCTGCGAGAAATAAATTGCGACATCAGAGGAAAGACGTCGGCCACGAGTACTGCTGCACCCACTGTAGTGTACAAGTTCTCGTTAATGCAAACAAAACTGTAGATAAAGTGCACGTCTAAACATCGGGAAGTTGCGACAAGAATATGAGCGGACAGTACAAAAAATATTTCGAGGCTACATGGAGGCCGGAAGTCAATACAAACTATATATCACGCGCAAGGAATAAATGTACGTGATGGAATAACTTCTATAACCAATCTAAATAGAGAGTTGGGGTTAAAATCAAAATGGCGTATAATAAAAATACGATGTAAAGAACAAAATTAAAAATTGTCAATTACGCGTAGCTACTACAAACAAATCTGCTCAGGTAGTTGCTCAAAATAACAGTTGAAAACCAGTATTGGATTGAATTATTCAGCAGGGCTCTTACGGCAACTAGTTTGATCTCGCCAAGATTAGCTTGAGTAGCTACGCCTTCCTTTCCACGACAAAGGCGATCTTACAGAGGAAGAAAGGACGTGCAGTATGTCGATACAGTCTATAGAAACGTGGAACCCACGTGCGAAGGTGTTCCCATACACGATTATAGAAACAGCGAGTAGGGAAGGAAGAGGAGGAACAGATGAAAGTCACATCAGTAAGAGTGCGGACCTGAACGGGATTAAAGTGGGCACGAAAGATAAGACGTCCCGAAAGCCCACCCAACTTACATGGTTCCCCGGGGGCGCTGCTGCCCGTACCACAAGATGGGCGAACCTAAACTAATATAATCCTGGGGGCCCACAACCTATGCCCCTGAGGGCGATTCTCGCCACACAAGCTAATTCCAATACGGAACATAAGCACAATTTATAATACAATGGGAGGAACCACCGAAGCATGAAATACAGGAAGATCCTTTGATAATGTCTTGTTAAGTCTTCCGTCATATTCAGAAGATCCGGTAGAAGATCTTTTGGTATTATTTTAGAAAAAGCACAATAGCGATTTTCGATATTTTGAGGTCATACAAGGTAAAAAAAAAGCCCATTCTAAGGCATTTTACATGATGAGTCTGCTCTTAAAATATTATTCGTTTTCGAGATATTTAACTTATGAAGTTCTTACTGTTTTGGGAAAACAATGGGAGCTTCAAGGTAAAATATCTCGAAAACGAAGAGTCAGTCCCAAAAATGTCATTCTTGTAAAAATGTCTCAATTATTATTGGTATTGTCCCGCTATTTCCGAAACTTAGCCAATCAATAGCGATCAAAGATGATTTACTCGGCTTACAGCAGGAACCACAACGTTGTGCTTAGGTGGCCACAGATGAAGGACGAAAAGAGAAGAAGGCTGAAGAAAGAAGCGCCCGGGCGGACGGTCCCTTCTGTGGCCCTCCGCACGGGCGAGGTAGGAGCCCCGCAGAGAAAGTCTGTCACCTCGCGGGACATACAGGAAATGTAGATGACCTACCAAACGACAAAACTAACCTTCTCAGTAGGAACTGCGGCCAGATGCTACATCCCCTGCGGAGAAGGCACTCGGGACCTTTGGGTGCGTGTTGCTCAAACATATTGTGGCAGTAAAATGTCTTGAAATGGGTTTATTTACCTAGCTATATATGACCTCAAAATATCAAAATTAGCCTTTGTGCCTCTTCTGAAAATTTACCGATCTTTTTGCCGGTGGTAAAAGAAAGCGGGAGTTCATGCGTGGTTGAAAGCGGGTTGCAACAATTACAGGAATTCAATAGATCCCAGAAAATATTAATTGATGCATATGCCTCAATTGATAATTTTTATCTTTGAAATGAAGTCAACCTTCGACGAAAATGCTGACGTCTGAAGTGCAGGAACTTGACTTCGATAACGAATCAAATATATGAACTAAATGAACTGACTGACGCCGTGAAAAATGGATGAAGCTATTGAAGTACTTCTGATATTATAAAGCCACGTCCGGGAGCTCTCAACGAATGTAAAAGGAAGACTTAACTTTTCTTATTCTATGGCAGTGTTGACCAATGGAGCAAACATTACCATAGAACTTGGAGAAATAGTGTCTAATTATGGCAATAAAACTCGCAATTAGGCCTCTTAACAAGTGAACATGTGCGAAGGTATAGTCGATACAAGTGATCAAGATTAGTAAGAGGGTTTGCTAGTGCAGCGATTCGAAGCCGCATCGCGCCGAAGATCAAATATTTTGTCTCGCCATTTCTGTCGGAAGGTCGAGAGTGACTGCGAACTCACATAAGTGAGTTCTGTGTCTCAAATTTTGTCAGGTGCGTCCCTTGAGATATGCAATAAGGCGCGCATCTCTAACCCTACATGGCTCGGCCGGACGAATTCGCTCAGTCATGCGGCACAGAGCAGGAAACGATAAGAGAAGAAGACAGAAGAAACCCATGCGGACGGCCCCTTCCGTGGCCCTCCGCACGGGATGAGGTAGAAGTCCCGTGGAGTAAGTCTGCCACCTCCATTGGCGGCTTACCTCGCAGAACAGTAGGAGAAAATATGTTGAGAACCTACCTATTTTACAAAACTAACCTCGTCAGCAGCAACTGCAGCTAGTTGCAACATCTGAGGAAAAGGCACTCAGGTTTCCGTTTGCCCTTGAGTTCGTGAGGCCCATATATATTGTGCCAGTTAATATAACACCTTTTCACTCATTTCGTTAGAGGTACAAGTTTCAAGATCATTTTAAATGCGTAGCTACATTGGCGAAAACCTAAAATATGATCATACTTGTATGTTGCAAGGGGAGAATGACAATTAAAACTAAAGCAAGCAAAACGCAATCGTAATGAAGCGGCAGCATGAATATAAGATAAACGCAATACTGAAAGATAAGTACTAGTTACACGAAAGTAAGTACATTTGGCTATTATGAACGTTTGGTGCGGCAGGATTGAACTAAAGCTTTGCTTCAGGAAGAAGGCAATATATATATTACGGCGGTCTCGTTCTAGTGAAGCGATGACACCAGCGAAGGCTTACAAATGTGGCATCCAATATGACTGCCACCGCATAGCAGTTCGTGTGAGGCGAAACAGCCTTTCATTTCATTCTTATATGCACGACTCCCGAGTCGGATGCCCATTCGTTCCAGGACCCTGAGTCGGACACTCACTCATCTGAGAAACTTTAGCTGGAACAAAATCTGACTACTGAAAGAATGCCTAGTTTAAATTTGCGTAAATTCAAAACCGTGAAATGAAGCCAGTGAAAGCGTAGCGATACTTTCGTTAGCTGTGATCCGCACGCATGCTTTTCGTAGGTAGTAAGCAGCTTGCGTTGACAGTCTTGTTACATACAAAATATGCGAATCCTCTTTTACCCAGAGTGTGCTCCCTTGCTACAAGGGCGCTTTCTCCCACGGGAAGACAACAGGAGACAGCCAGTGTAGTAAACTAGCACAGCCTGAGTGCAATGGGGTAAGGAAGTTATCTGATTCTCATAAAGGCCAGGAGTTGGAGTCATAAAATGAAGTTCCAGGAGTTGGACCATTGTCGACTTCGCAATCCTGCTAACAAGTGCCAATATGTGCAAAATCAAGGACAAGAAGCTTCAATGGACTAGTTAAATACTCTACACACTATGTTAGCTATAACCTCGGGAACAGCCGAGTAGGTACCTTGCATCGACAGAGGCAGTGCAAAATAAATCTTAGTGGTAGAGCCAGAACTGAGAATAGAGAGCAAGCGGTGGCGGAAGCCTCCAGTTCGAAAAAAGCTATGAAATCCACAGGCTGCTTTCAATTTCGGCTTGCTATCAGTATGTCTGTCGCTCGCTGGAGTACGCTATAGATTATACTAGACGGCCCGTGACCCGTTGGGTCGTCATCAAAATTGTCTATGCTTTCGGAAAAAACAGGTGTCATTCAGCTGGTCTTAGACCACGCGCTATTCGGCCGTCCACTCTTGTCCGTAATGGTCGCTATCAACAGCTTCTTTGCTTCTCTAACGAATATTCAACACGCAGTCTGAAAGCAAATTCAATTTATATGTTACGTATTCCAGTTGTATTTTCCGTAGCACCTTTGAAATTATCGTGCCCGTTCTTGCAACTGAGGGGCTGGTTCAACGTCCGTATCACGGATACAATCGAATTAAAGAGCTAATCCATGGAAAGAATGCGACTGTGCCCTAGTCCTTCGAATTTCTTCCCGTCTAAAAGCGAAGAAACTGTGTCAAACAAGACACAAGTAAATAAACGTGACACAAATAAATGAGCAATGTTTACAGACTTTTGGAATAATACAGATGGTGCACACTGTATGCTTGAACTGTTGGAACTTGAAAGTAGCAATTGGGGGCTTAAGGCAATACCACAGAGGGACGCAGGCTCACAAGTGCCAGAAAATTATTATGCTGACAAGGATACGACACAACTTACTTGGCGCTTCTGACATACTCAAGCTCATGTCCTAAGTGAAAATCTGACGGCTCATGGTACATACGGAAACAAATATTTACAGCAAATATAGCGGACTCGAATCCCTTACAAGGGCAACTTCACGTTGTGCACCTTTCTTTGGCTTAATTACAAGGGAAAGATGAACAGCACAGACGCTCGCAACCATGACATTCAAATTAAAAAAGAAATATCTAAATGAAAATAAAGCAAAACAACAATGTGACGTACGTAAGAAAATACAAACAAATCAAATATTACACTAATATTAAGCCTTACACAGGTATTATATATAAAAGATATAAATGGAGCACTTACAATACGGAAAAATTACAACTTTCTAGATTTTCAAAAATTTTCAGCATCAGCAAGAAAACGAAAGGTACTGTCAACGCAAGCAATTATTATTATTGCTAGTCTAATTATTGTCGCGTATTCAGGGCACTACGAGTTAGCCAAGTCGCTTTGCACTCTAACGCTTTTATCAGGTAATGCTTGTGTTTTTCCGTTAGAAAACTCACTATGAAGACGGCGCAAACTTTCTTGGTTACGTGATAATAAAAACCTAAAAAAAACTGCTAAAATATCACACGTGTCGCCGTGTGGGATGCCAACAACTTTGGCAACAAATGGTGCGTAAAAAATACACGTACGTATTATTAATCGAGCTCGATACTGACGAGCGTGCTCTCATTTGATCAAAACGAAGTCATGCGTGACGTCGCAGCCAAGGCGAAGAGTACGATCTCTTCATGGTAGGAATCTGCCGTCGAGCGATTATGATAATCATAAATGTTATATTGAGGGTTTTCGCGCCGTAACCGAAAAGAGCAAGTGGTAGCGCGATTGGTAGTGACGTCACAAATGACTTAGTTTGGGGCTGGTGAAAGCACGCTCGTTTTCGATTCACGTTGCGTAGTAATAGTAAGAAAACTTGTTGACTCGTGATAAAAAATGCTATTTGGTAGCAGGACGACCGCAACGCAGGTTTATTATGGTAAAAAAAAAAGTAAAAATCGCGATACAAGTTTGCCCTTTTCTTTTGGGAAGGAATAAAGTTATAGCCGTTTGCATCGGAGGTATCTAATCCGATTACCGTTAAGTTGCATGCAACTTCAGTCCGGAGGGTTCTATTTAGCCCTTTGGATCGAGATCGGGCGTTAATATAGAAAATCGCGTACTCAGGATTGTCGTGGTTACGATAGTCTTAGTTAGACCACCGAACCAACTCAGCGCCTGATCCACGCACTGGATTCAAGTTCCAGATAAAGTATTAGCTACAGACTATCGAATGAGACTGTGTCGACCAAAGTGTGGCTGCATCGAAAATAAGTTAGGACTCTTATCACCTCACAAAGCCACCAAAACACAACCGTTAGTAATATCACTCTGATGATATAAGTTTATATAAGCTTGAACTCTTTCACTACCGATTCATTTTTTTCAATGAATTTGAAATGATGGCATACATTAGGTACTTATTCATCAGTCTAGGATACTGGAAAAAGTCGTTTAAAAATTCCCACGTCCATAGGCTAGCTTATAGGTTCCGGGATATATTGTCCCATCGGTATTTTATTAATAATAGGATTGTATATCCCACTGGCTGGGGCATTAGCTGTGGGACACATTCACCCAACGGTAGTGAAAGAGTTAAATTAGCAGTTCTAAGATATGAAAAAGTTGGACATGAAGTATGTCACGAGAAACGTGACAGAATTCTTTTGTGACGAATATGTCTCCCAACTTCCGAAAGCTAAAAAGAATATTGCAATCGTACCTTACAACTCGGCTGGATACATTAACAAAAAAAAAAAAAAAAAAACAATCTTTTTACTCCTATTCTCGGGGTACCAAAGAATGAAGTGCGCTGTATTGGGTTCTAAATCCAGTAGATGTTTTTGTGGCAGTAGTAAAAAGTGAATTCCAACATAAAATGTCACAATATCTACAAGTAAAGCAGCAAGATACACGACGGAGACGAAACAGTAAATTTCATGAGAGCGTCAACTGCGATAAAATTACGCTATACTGTATAACAGTGAACCAGATACAGACAAACATCACGACACTTTCACAGTCCCAACACTTACACACAACAACATGAAATTATAGCAACTGTTAAGTATTGATGTCGGAGAGCTGGTAAGGCTAATAAACTTGCAGACTGATGACACAATTTGTAAGTTTGTACTGGCTTATGTTAAGGCAGCAGTAGAATCTACTTGGAATTCCTGCCTTCATTCACAGGCAGAATATTTCGGGCTTCTACAGGACTTACGGTCTTTTGGCTCGTGTATGAACTTCCGAGTCTTCCATAATTGATGTTTGTGAAACAAAGTTAAAGAACTTAATAAGGGAGAAGAGAACTTAACAGCATATGAACTTATTGCAATTAAGAAGACAAGTCCTAAAAAATACTCGTCAGTGGCATGAGACTAATTCAATGAGAGATTTAAATTTGACAGATTATCAAATATCAAGCACTAGCTACTTTTCGTTCTGTGTACTGCATGGGATGTAAATAGCAAAATGACGTAGGGTAATACAGTATCTGTATAAAAGCTTTACTAACACAAATAGTCCATATGCAACAAATAAACCCTGGAACCAACAGTACACTTCATAGGTATGGGTGAAGATACTGTATTTCGGCCATGGTATATGAGAGCAGCATGGAGACAGCTACAGAGCACCTTGTACTATTATACTGCACAGCTGAGACCTCTCGTTTTCACTACAACAGCGATCGAAGGGTGGAAGTAATGAAGTAATAACTGGTACGTATGTCCATAGAAATGTGGAATCCATGCGTTAGGGTGTTTCCACACACCGACTTATCTTGGATTGGTGCAGCAAGTCGGGAAACAATAGAACAGAACCAAAGCATCATTAGAAGAAGACACCCATTATAAAATGTTCTGATATCACAAGGTGCTAAAAAGTCCTGTCTGAGTCTTAGGAATACCACGAGACGAACTTTGTTCCTACTGACTCTGCAAAGCTTGTGTCCATGAAACAAAACACGACACAGATTAAGGTAATTTTTGTCGTAAAATATTGCGAAATTACTGGGAACACCACAGCAACTACCACAGGCGTTCTTCTAAACCAAAGCGTCAACTGCCAATTTTCTCCCTATATTAGTATGAGGAGTGTAACACCTCAAGGATGCGACTCCCTTAAAAATTAGGAACGAAAACTCCGCTCTCGCTATGAGGTTCTATGTAAAAGAAGCTCATAGAAGACACTCTCATTGTAGTCGCTTGAGCTCTCCTACAGACTAAACTACAGTTTAGTTCAGTCGTAAATAAAATACCATCACTGACTTCAGACAGGTTGCTAAACATGCTGTCCAAATTTCCAGAGCGAGAAACAACGCGCTGGTTTGAACAGTTAAAATTTTGATGGGGCATCTAGAGATGCGGTCAGTACTGAAAGGGTTGAAATGCTGCGCAGCGCATCCACATAAGATATAATGAAGTATTTCTTTCTAATACTACATTCTTCCCATCGATGCGATCTGTACCTACGCATTTGCAGCGCCACACATCTTCATTCTGAGCTGCTACGGAGCTTATACTGCAGTCTAAGCTACCGTATACACGATTTATTAGTGGTTTAAAGAATTCTGGCCACCAACTTAAATTATTTTCCTGCAAAGCCACATCCGCAGTTATGTATGATCCTAAATGTATCCAAACCCCAAGAGGCTATTAAAAATGATAAAAGAATCACATTACGCACTAACTATTAACACGTTGACCGCCATCCCATATACAGGCAATAGTACAAGTTCTCCTATGACGCTGCGAAACATACGGGGTCGCATAAAGGCCAACATGGTAAGAGAACGCTAAAAAATCGAAGCTGCTGACATCAAGTGAAGAAGGTACGAGGAATTCCACTCACCTGCATCATCATAAAATGACACAAACATCTATGAGATGTACGAGGCATTCGACAGCGAGCATAATAGTTGGTAGAAATAAAAGGATGTATAAGGCTAGGAGCAGGCAATTGTTTGAACTTCGTTACCGGCATCATCGTATTTAACACAGAAAAGGCCGCCGTGCAGAGTACAGCTGTACTATCACTACGTACGGCTCCCCAAACATCTAAAATTTCCATTTCTTCACTCCCAGATATCCAAACCGCACTGCAGTTTGAAAAGTCATACGATTAAAAAACTATTTCACGGACATGCGCAGCACAACGACTTGAGTTAAGAGCTGCAGCAACTGATGCGCTGCCGAGTTGTGTCACTTGATATATGCTACCTTTAGAAGACGAAAATTTTGATAAAAAAGCAACGTAAAAATTTGGCCCAGGAAGCTCAGATTGCAAGAAAAGTACGCGTTTCACATTCTGATGAAAATGGAACCTGAAATAGACACACAAGATAGGAAAAGAACGGAGACGTGCAGTGTGGAGATTTAACTACACGGCGTTTGGCAGAAGAGTCTGGTTGGAAGCACGCGGTGTGATTGCTTTAACATTTTCGGAACTCTACAACTGTTCAACAATAAAATGTACTCAACTCCACAAGGTGTTACGAGGCGGAACAATAACAGCGCGCAGTTCAGAGCTTTTAGAAAACGGCAGCAATTTATTTCAATGTTTATTGGAGATAATCGCATCCAACACTCATACTTACTCAGAATGATTAACTAAAAAGAGTGTCGGTTTAATATTAGCTGACCACAGCACTGAATATCTTAGAAGATTAGAAGAAAACGTAGAATCTGATATGGCTTTTGCGGTTTCGACTAGTCTAATATCAATTTCTCTACCCGATTATTTGATAGTTAAAAATTTACTACTTATAAAATCATATAACATGAGCTCTTCTTTTGATTTGTAACTGTCAAGAGTACACGACTACAAGCACCAATAAACAATAGGTACACATATTGCAAGCAACGAGCGTACAAGCGAGCTTGGTCTAGGTTGAGCATATGCTTGTACTCCCTATAGAAGGAATGAAGGAGACCTGGAGCGGTGGCGGCACTACTGAGGTGCGGCACTGTGGAGCTGTACGTAGTTAGCGGGGAATAGGCCGTACTGGCCATTGCACCAGCCTCGCCACCAGCCCTCGTCGATCTGAAGCACATAGAGGGGAGGATGTACAGTAGC
>LQNS02276925.1:8585513-8599130 GCA_001587735.2 Parhyale hawaiensis | reverse complement strand
TTTTCTATTCTTTTGTTTTCTCCACCCGCTGGGCTGGTTGCGTGGGGGTTTGTTAACCTCATGGAGTTTCTCCGTTCCTGCGTCGCCAGTCTGGTGTGATTTAATAATAATAATAATAACAAAAGCAGCACTGAAGTCAAGCTGTACCAAACTTGCCTCATGACCCCAATCAAGAGCCAGCTGAACACATGAGACATATGAAGCACAGCATCAAAAGTTCCCAAGCCCCTACAAAAACCATACTGTGTTGAGGGAAGGTCACCCTGCTTCGCAAGAAAGCGACCAAACTTCGACGCAAGCAACCTCTCATAAACTTTCGACAAAACGGGTGTGATCGAGATGAGTCTATAGTCGGAGGTTCGGGATGAAACCGAGCCCTTCGGAACAGGCGTAACATGAGCAATACGCAAGCATTCCGGAAGAAAAGAGCCCAGCCGTAACATCAACACAGAAGCAGGGCTGCGAGCACACCAATCACCCTCCGAAGAAAGAGAGGAAGCATACCCGATGGATCAGAGCCCCCATACGGGCCCAGGTCAAGAAGTAGGCGGTGCACTTCAGCAGATCTAAAAGCAAAACCCGAAAACCTCTGCTAGAGATCACGCGCAAAAGGGATGCGCACCCGGTCCCGGCTCTGCTTCCCATTAAAGTAGCGCAAGTAGTAGTAGTATAAGTCTTACTAGCGCTTCAGTGGCACACTGCCTATATCGCGCCGAACTATTCTCTAACCACAGGCTCGTGCGCTAACTAGGGCGCGTTTTAAATTATCAATGATTTTTGTCTCGGCTTCTCTGCCGGTAGGTCTCAGAGTGGTCAGTGCGTTACTGACAGGAAAAAGGCGTAAGTTGAGCATCTCCAACCCCCGGGCACGGCTGAACGCTTTCGCTCGGCTACGCCGCACAGGGGAAGGAAACGAAATACAAGAAGGTAGGAGTTTAGCGGGAATAGGTCAGCCACCCCGATCAGCAGCCAGACCTCCCGAAACAGAAGGGGAAGTATTGAGAGCCTACCTAACTTTACAAAACTAACCTTGTCAGCAGGAACTGCGGCAAGTTACAACATCCCCTGCGGAGAAGGCACTCGGGACCCTTGGGTGCGTGATGCCCAAACATATTGTGGCAGGGAAAGGGCCCGCCACAATATGCCCCTGAGGGCTAAAGTAGCGCAACAAAATGTCCGCCTTGGCAGTGGGATCCGCAACAAGATCAGCACCAGTACCAATTAAAAGGGGGGCAGAAGAGCTCACACCAAGTACGGTATGGTATTGATGAAAATGATGAAAAGCAGTAGGTGGACCACCAATAATGTGCGCTAACAGACGAGGCTAACAACTCCCTGGACCTCAAGTTATGCTCCCTCTTAAAGTAATACCCGCCCGACGCTGCAATTCCCTGAAACGCTGAAAGTCAACAGCAGACCGGCTAGTACGCCAACGAGCATATGCCTCCCGCTTCAACTGGCGCGCCCTCCTACAGGCATCATCAAACCAGGGCTCATCGCCAGTCCTAACCGTAAGGAAGTGGGAAGGGACATGGCCAAGAGGCAAGCACCGTGTCAGATAAAAACCAATCCAAAGTAGATCCAGGATCAAGAGACTCTCTCACAACACCCCAAGGTAGCGCGAGGATGGCACCAGAGACAGCGTCCCAATTCACTCTGGACTTCAAAAATATTTCACACCTAACAGTGACTCTGGGGACCCGCTGACGAACTTGCAGCGTCGTAGAGAGGGCACCATGGTCAGATGAACCAATGAGAAACACCACCAACACTCCAACTAAATCAGAAACATCAGTCAGTAGGTCGAGAACACCTCCCATCAAATGGGTGGAACCCTCAACCAACTGCTCACAACCAAAGGCACTCGCGAAATCGAAGGTTGCATGGCCATGGCAATGTCCTTCCAGAGCCTAACCGTTCCAAAATGGGACTATCAAAATCGCCCATAAAGACAAAAGCGGAACGCCTATCCGATGATTGAATCCTAGCCATTGCATCTAAGAGACAATCAAAGACCCTATCATCCGCAGACGGGCTGCGATACACTGAAAATAAATGAAAGTACCTAAATGAGCCACAGACTCGAAGCACCATCAGCTCACAACACTGACACTGAAATAGCGCTATTTTATTGTGACGTTTTACTTGGTCCTTATAGGATTAACTCGGTTCCCCCAATACTAGCTGGTGACAACAATGGAAAAATTCGAGACCTCGCGAAAACACGCAGCTCACAGTACAACAAAAACTCCCATGACTGGAGTATGACAGTCACTGAGCCCCGAACGGAAGCTGCCCTTCAGGGCGAGGACGCACACAACACTGTTGCCGATGCAGCCTCAGTTTCGCTTCGCTTGATTAGAAAGGAGCTACAGGAAGCTGAAGTATCTCACAAAATAAGGTGCAAAGCATCTAAAGTGGCGGGTGCACAATAACACAAAAGTTACCCTTCCACGCAATTCCACATCCGATTACGTTGCTAAGATAAAGGTTTCGGTATGCAGGGGGTGCTACCACTAAGATGAATACCTAAATTATGAGTTGTTACTTGCAGTTTGTACACCATGGGAAGCGGCATTGGTAAAACTTTGAGCATACCGCTTTTTTAGTTAAGGCTACAATTAACAATGCCACACAGTTTTAGCGTCACATTCAAACGCTGTAGTCACGGCAACTTGACGGCCATAGATATTCCACAGGGATAGAAAAAATCTGCAAGAATCTACTTCCCTAGGGCAGGTGTTCCCAAACTGGGTGCATGGTACGTTTAGGAGTGCGAGAGGATCTTTTCAGGAGTGCAAATGCTATTTTGTTTCTCAGTCATCCAAAAATGAACTTAAATTTGTGGCGCAAAAGTTAGAATAAATTTCATTTGTCATCATTAGAGGTAGGACATTGGAGCTCTAATAAAAGAGCTGCAGTAGCGGTTAAAAGGAGCGCTAATCGCGCTACAAGGGTGCAATAGTAGCGATAGAAAAGGGCATCGGGAGCACTTATGGGAGCGTTTGGAGCGGTACCCGGAGCATTTAGAGCACTATGCGAGCGTTTGGAGCAGTTACCGGAGCGATTCGAGCACCAAAGTATAATTTACATACCTATCGGAGGAAGAATTTAAAAGAGGTTTTGCTTCTGAAAATATTTTGGAAGGAGTCAAAACAAGAATTATTCAGAAAAATCAAACTATAGAGGGTGCTGCGTGATTCGATGCACAGATTTTAACCATATAGCTATAGAAAATCGCAAAATGAAACAATCTTCAGAAGTGACGAAACCTCAAAACTCCTTCGTTTTCGAGAACTGACGACTCGAAATACAGTACTACTTGAAGAGAGGGCTCGAGCGAAAATAAAAAGTTTTTATTTTTGAACAGATTTGAATGAAACTTGGTAATTATAGATACGTAAACTCGGAAAAGAAATTGTTTTAACTCGGGGACTGTTTTCATTTTCCCCATAGAAAACGAGTTATTCAAAGAAAACGGCAAAAGCAGGGCTGGGGAAAACCCTCCTACAGTTTTTGAGCTAGATACAAAGATGATTTTGGTATCAAAAGAAGCGAAATTTGATCTTCTATCAAGGTCAAATTTTTCGGTTTGATTTTCGAAATAGTTTTTGAGAAAGTTCGAAAAGCTCAAAATTCTTTTTTTTTTCAAAAACTGCGCTGTGACTCTTCTCCTAATACGAAAAACTTTATTGTTAGAGAAAATTAAATTCCGTTTCGTTTAGTATGAAAAATCATCTCTGTAGCTCAAAAAACTGTAGGAGGAGTAGGGTTTTCCCAGCCCCCCTCATCTCGGTTTCTTTGAATAAATCGGTTTCTTTGAATAACTCGGTTTCTTTGAATAACTCGTTTTCTGTGGAGAAAATGAATGAAAGTACTCGAGTAAAATCAATTTCTTTTTCGATTTTACACTTGTATGCCAAGTTTCATTCAAATCCGTCCAAATATAAAAACTCTTCATTTTCGCCCGAACCCTCCTGTGAAGTATGTCCGGTCGTCATTTCTCGAAAACGAAGGAGCTTAGAGGTTTTTGTCAACCTTGAAAATCGTTTTATTTTACGTTTCTCTGATGAATCGGTTTTACGTCATAATCTCCCGCATCTCCCAAGTAAGGATTGGGAGCTTGGACGGTGCCAGCTAATGCCAGGACTTCGCTGGAGCTTAGGTAGGCCCTTTACTCACTGGATGCCGTTCCTGCCGTGAACCAATGACGTTTGTTGGACTCGAGAACACTCACCCTCCTGATGCAGCAGCGAGTGCTCTAACCACTACGCCAATGCGGCTACATTGGGTTTTTCTGTAACTATATGGTTAAAATATGTGCATCGAATTACACAATACCCTGTATATATTTTTTAAAAATTATAAGCTGATCATGCACGTCTCATTCATCTACCAAATATTCCATTTTATTAGTTAGTGAGTCATAGTATGGGGGAACTCATAATAAAACTACAGCACTCTGAGAGCGCATACCTCCGCCAAGCAAGGTAAAGGTAAAGAAAAATTAAAATTGGTTCTGAGACTATAATTTTCTTTGTATCAACACCAAAATCTAATCATTTGTGCCCTGAATAGTGTTAACAGCTTCAGTATTTTTTTTGAAGATCCGTTCATAACTTTTCGAGTTACGCTGCTAACAGGCATTATGACAAACATGAGACAAACATACAAACGAACAAACCGATCTGCACCAAAATTTGATCACTTGTGCTTGTTAACATTACTAAGAACTCCGATAAATTTCATAAAGTTACATTCATTATATTTTGAGTTATTGTGCTAACAAGCATAAAATTAAAAACAGTGACAAACGAACGAACAAAAAAACGGATCGTTACAAAAATTTGGTCATTTACGCTTCATAATTAACAACTCGTGTGAATTTCATAAAAATCCGTCAACAACTTTTTGAGTTATAGCATTGAGAAAAATGCAGACAAACAAACAAACGGTTGGACGGATCTTCACCAAAAGTTAATCATCCGTTCCTCTTAACATATCTAACAATCCCCGTAAATTTCGTCAAAATCGGTACAAAACTTTTTGAGCTATCTCGATGACAGACAGACAAACAGCCAGATTCATAGACAGACAAATCCGACGAAAACATAACATCCTTGGCGGAGGTAATTACTCCACCCCCAAGAAGTTCCCTACTCCAACCATTTTGCCACATTCAAACTGATAGACGTCATTTGTCACTATGTACTGAATATTGCTGTAAGCGTTTATTTATGCTTGGATCAACACACTCGGAGGTACGGTTCGCCACCTGCTAAGAATGCTCCAGTTATTTGAGATTGCTCCAACTTTGTGCGTAGTGGGAGTCAAAGGGAGCACTTTGGAGCATTTATAGCGTTTAGAGCATTAAAAGCGTTTGTAGCATTTTACGTATAAATGCTCCAATGTCCGAGCTCTGGTCATCATCATAGGGGCACTTAATTTTGTGGGGGTGCGAGAACATGCAAGAAATTCTCCTGGTGTGCCCGGCATAGCAAAGTTTGGGAACCACTGCCCTGGCCTAGAGGGTATAAAAATGAGGTATCTCACCAGCTTGGTACTTTAACCCTTTCACTACCGTTGGACGCATGTGCCTTACAGCGAATGTCCCACCCAGTGGGATATAGATTATACAATCCTATTATAAAATACCGATGGGACAATATATCCCAGTCGGTGCCTACATATAAGCTAGCCTATGGACGTGAGAATCTTTAAAGTAATTTTGCTAGTATCTTTGACTTACAAATAAGTAATATATGCCATCAGTTTCATATTCCTTGAAAAAATGACTCCGTAGTGCAAGGGTTAACGGCTGATCCTCACGCTGGTCAGAAGAACGAGTTTCCTCAGCTAACGATCTGGGCGGTTATTTCAGCCCTCGTAAACACAGCTTTGAGGTCACTAACAGCGGTGTTAAAGTCTTAGCCGTCAGTTGCGTTCGCTCAACAAGGGCCGTTAGTGAGTCATAGTATGGGGGAACTCATAATAAAACTACAGCACTCTGAGAGCGCATACCAGGACTTCGCTGGAGCGCATACCAAAAAGAAAGCAGTATAAAGCAAGCCCGATGGAGGGAAAAAAACTAAAACCTGCTAAGAATGCTCCACTTATTTGAGATTGTTCCAACTTCGTGCGCAGTTAGAGTCAAAGGGAGCACTTTGGAGCATTAAGAGCGCTTGTAGCATTTTACGTATAAATGCTCCAATGTCCGAGCTCCAGTTATCATCATAGGGGCGCTTAATTTTGTGGGGGTGCGAGAACATGCAAGAAATTCTCCTGGGGTGCCCGGCATAGCAAAGTTTGGGAACCACTGCCCTGGCCTAGAGGGTATAAAAATGGGGTATCTCACCTTCTTGGTACTTTAACCCTTTCACTACCGTTGGGCGCATCTGCCTTACAGCGAATGTCCCACCCAGTGAGATATAGATTATACAATCCTATTGTAAAATACCGATGGAACAATATATCCCAGTCGGTGCCTACATATAAGCTAGCCTATGGATGTGGGAATCTTCAAACTAATTTTCCTAGTATCCTTGACTTACAAATAAGTAATATATGCCATCAGTTTTATATTCCTTGAAAAAATGAATCCGTAGTGCAAGGGTTAACGGCTGATCCTCACGCTGGCCAGAAGAACGAGTTTCCTCAGCCCTCGTAAACACAGCTTTGAGTTCACTAACAACGGTGTTAAAATTTTAGCAGACAGTTGCGTTCGCTCAACAAGGGCCGTTAGTTATGTTTCGAATATCTCTTCAAACTTAGAGCGAATTAATAACTCAAATTCTTTGCAAGTGTGTGCTACTTAAACGAACGGATCAACACATTTGGATGCGGATATGACGAGCTCATTCTTTTGACTAGCGTGTGTAGAGGCTCTTTGAGAGAGACAGAAGAAAAGTACAGTAACAAGAAAAGAAGCGAGAAGCAGGAGTATCTCACCGGCTTGGTAATCGTAGAGAGCAAAGGCCGTGAGTCCAAGGTTCTCATCGTCCGGTTGTCCCCCACCATTACCATTGACTGCTTCCTCGGGGGCCTGTTGCGGAGCTGGGGCCGGCGGGGCAGCCTCCTGAGCAGCACAGCACACATAAGCACAATATTGTTGCTGGCAGTAGTTGAACCCGCTAACATTATTCAAAAAGAGTTCACCCGTATACTCTAGTTTTAACTGCGTGAGGAGGATTGTTCCAGTGTTCAACCAACTGCGGAAGAATTACTATGCACTTCGTTTAAAAAACCGGGCAAGGATTATAATGAAAGTTGTTTAATAAGCTGGGTACGGAAAGATTATCATACAATTGAATCAACTATGCAAGGATTACTGTTCAATTTGTTTCAAAAACTGCGCAGGGCTTACTGCACCATTAGACTCTCCTAGGTGAAGGAAAGATGAAGCACAATGGGCACGGAGAGAAATATGTCCCTATGACCTAAGCAAGACTAAAGTAATTGATGGGGTGTCCTGAGCGTGGCACTGTAGGTCCAACACAGCAACAAATGCAGCAGATTTTCACTGAGCAGGAGACTGATTTCATAAAGATAGAAACTAATTTAAGCCTCCCTACGGTCACTTCAAACGGTGTATCAGGGAAGAGAAACAAGAATGTGCATCATTAGCAAGAGAACAAGGAAGAAAACGCGAAATAAAGACATCACAAAAGCTTGGGTGAAGCTAAGGTGACCTAGGGAGTCTTCTGGAAACACAAGGACAACTCTCCAAATTAGCCACTTATAGACCGGGAGCCCGGGTACCTCAGCCTAGCTGGGAAGTATATAAACTTTCATGTATATTTTGGTACTGGGTAGGGCAGAGTGTCCATGGATCTGGAGGTCTACCGAGGTCTGGCTGGTGGGTGTGGTTAGATGGTCCAATATTTACTAGTGCAAAAATCGGCTAGATTATTTTTTGAGTATAACGTCTGCGATCACTCCACACTTTACCCCCATTATCTCCGGGTAAATAATCTTGAGCAGCCAGGCATTTCGGGTGGTGGGCGTGGTCAGCCAGGCAAGGTAATAGCTATCTAATTATTAAGGGGCCATACCCTCAGAAATAAAATATTTTCCTTATTAGACCGATTTGAATGAAACTGGTACACGCATGCAAAATCTACATTAAGGATCATTTGATTCGTGTATTTTTTCCCATTTTCACCATAGAAAAGGATTTATCCAGAGAAAACGGCTAAAAAGGGGAATTGGGGAAAACCCATCTCTTCACACAGTTTTTGAGCTACAGAGATGATTTCGGTATCAAACGAAGCGGAATTTGATCCTCTACTCAAAAGCTATTTTGTTCTTTGAATTTCAAATTAGGAGAAGAGTGTCGGCTAACATTTTGGAAAACTTCACTTTTTCTTAGTTTTTTATTTTCTCAAAAACCAATTTGAAAATTAAAACACAAAATAGCTTTTGAGTAGCTATTATCTTGCCTAGCTGACCACGCCCACCACCCGAAATGCCTGGCTGCTCATGATTATTTACCCTGAGATAATGGGGATAAAGTGTGGAGTGATCCCAGACGTTATACTCAAAAGAGATCTAACCGATTTTGTCACTCGTAAATATTGGGCCTCCTGACCACACCCACCAGCCAGATCTCGGCAGACATCCAGATCCATGGACACTCTGTCCTGCCCAGTACGAAAATATACATGAAAATTTATACACTCCCCAGCGAGG
Source organism: Parhyale hawaiensis (assembly GCA_001587735.2). Taxonomy (NCBI): domain Eukaryota; kingdom Metazoa; phylum Arthropoda; class Malacostraca; order Amphipoda; family Hyalidae; genus Parhyale; species Parhyale hawaiensis. Next base: position 8,590,442 of record LQNS02276925.1, on the reverse strand, counting down.
TTGAGGTACCCGGGCTCCTGCTCTATTACTATCGGTGCTGTAGAATCAGACTTTTTTTTTGGGGGGGGGGGAGAAGGAGTCGGAACTTGGCTGAAATGAGCAGGTGGTCGTGGTGGAAATTGTCTTATTTTATAAAAAAAAAAAGTCGGAGTCTCGACACTTGTGGGGTGCTGGAATTTGGAGCTGGAAACTGGCTAGATCCATGATTCGGGATCGGAAACTGGCTAGATCTAGGAGTCTGAGTCATACTGCTCCATCCCACTCGACAACGCAGTTGCCCACAGTAAGAGCTTAACATCCAGGGCTTGGCAAAGATGTTAGGAAGGGGGCCGCGAGCTGGCACTGTGAACGATGCAGAGCGAAGACGCTCAAGATAAAGACATTGACTATACTTGTCAGTGCAATTGATGAGGTCAGGACGTGTAGCACACACGCACACACACACACGTGAGGGCGGGAATGCCTATACGTAGGCGCTTGAGACCGATAGCGCTACGAAACACACAGAACATTTACAAATCATATAGTGCATTATTGTGGAGTCAAATTTAAAATATTATACAATCTACTTTAGAACCTGAAAACTCTATGGAAAAAAAGAAAATTTAACTTGCTACGCTAATTCAAACAAGAAAAAGCCCAGTCTATGTCTACACAATAGTTTTACACCTGTGCCTACCGACATACATAACTTCCACCCAATCTACTCTCCACACGGATGCACATCAGGTACAGGTGCAAAAAAAAATCTCAAGCAACAAACTCTGAGATGAAAGAGAAAGCTCTACCACACACAAACAAATACTTCAAAGTTAAATAGCTGTTTCCCAAAAGCATAATCAAACTACGATACAATTAATTGGTCTGAAAAAAGTGTAAGCAAACTGCGGCACAATTAATTTTGTCTAAAAAAAAGGAAGCTGAGCAATTTCCAGAAAATTGAAAGCAAGGATAAAAGTAACTACAGTGATCATTTGAAACTACAAAAAGAAATCAGTATAAAGCAAGCCCGATGGAGGGAAAAAACTAAAACCAGCTCATTTCTAGCCACAGCCACGGTCAAGGAAGTTTATTGACTTTGTCTCTTGTCCAGCATCAAGAAACGACCCAAGGCAACTGAAATGGTCACGTACAGTTGGAAATGCGCCTAATGCCATTTCACGCTTCCTTACGCTAAATATCATGTAATTTATGTGAAAAATGATGGGTATTTAGGCTTGAAGGGACTGAGGCCAATTATTCAGCTTGCACCAATAAAAGGAGACGCTGTGCGGTATATATTTAAAGACGCGGGGAGACAACGGGGTACATGGCGGTACGCGCAGCAAGCAAATGTAAGGGCTTTGCCATGCACAGACGACGTGCAGACCTCGGAGCAAAGGTATTGAATGCGGACGCGGGCAATGGGCTTACCACGAACTCTATTAGTATTGAGGGCGAAATGCCGTCAAATAACATGTGACTGTACATCATGGTGTGTTCGAGTCGAAAATTCAGGTTGATCCTGGGTAAAATTTGTGCAGTACGCTCAGTACGCTTACAGATTACTTCCTCAACTCTGACTCGAGAAGGAAAATGATGTGCGAATAGGTACTACTGCCGTGCCAGCCGAAGATAAAGTCATTCCAACAACTCAAAGCCCGTTGTTATATCGCAATGCGTCAAACGTAGCCATCCTTCAGCCACTTACCTTTGTCGCATAGAAATGTGTTACTCAAGCATCAGCTTATTTGATAATTTGATAGCTACTCATCACCCAACAAGAGACCAACTCTCACAGCAGAATGATTATGATCAAAATGCCACTGTTGACAACCAAAAGCAATCCCAATCTTCTGGTCTAGTAGTAGCAGGAGTAGACGTTATACTAGCGCAACAGGGACACAATATCTATATCGCGCCGAACTATTCCTGTGGTTTAACACAGGCTCGTGCGCCCCTAGGGCGCGTTTTAAATTGTCAATGATTTTTGTCTCTGCTTTTCTGCCGGTAGGTTTCAGAGTGGTCAGCGCGCTATTGGCAGGAAAAAGGCGCAAGTTGAGCATCTCCAAACTCCGGGTACGGCTGAAAGCTTTCGCTCAGCTACGCAGCACAGGGGAAGGAAACGAAATACGAGAAAGTAGAAGTCTAGCGGGAATAGGTCAGCCACCTCGATCGGGCAGCCCACCTCCCGAAACAGAAGGGGAAGTCTTGCGAGCCTACCTAACTTTACAAAACTAACCTCGTCAGCAGGAACTGCGGCAAGCTGCAACATCTCCTGCGAAAAAAGCACTCGGGACCCTTGGGTGTGTGAGGCCTAAATATATTGTGGCAGGGTCTACCTACTTCCCCGGAAACTGCAGTTACCCCTGCAACACACTGAGCGTTTTCTATGAAATCTGTGTCATAGAAAACTGTTATAACGCGGTAACTCTGACAAACAGCAACAAGACCCAGCGGCCACTAATATCACCTGAGGAGTGAGCAAGAGCAGCTGCTCCTGCCTTCTCACTTCCTCCTCGAGTCTCTGTTTCTCGGCCAGCAGCATCTCCTGCTCCCTCTGGCGCTCCTGCTGCTGTTGCTGAGGTGATGGAGATGGGGGCTGTGGTGAAGCGGCAGGTACCTTCGCGTGTGTGTGATGAGAGATGTTTTGTTAGGAGGGCACCACAGGTGACATGGGCCCGTAAACTCGGAAGTGTCGGTAATAAGGTGAGATAACTCAGCGGATGGCATGTGGAAAATGAGTTGGTGCTTCCGGGTGATAATTACATGGACAGAAAATAGAAGATGAGTCGGTACTTACTACTTACGTGTGACAACCCAGCAGACACGAAAATGGAAAATGAGTAGGTGCTATGGATGGCAACTCACACAAAAAAAAACGGCAGCCACACACAATGAACAGTGAGTTAGCACTTGGATATGACAACTCCACAGATAGAATATGACAAATGAGTCAATACTTACTTGTAACAACCCAACAGACAAAACAGAGGAAAAGGAGTCTGTGTTTACTTACCAATGACAATTCAACAACTAGCCGAAGGAAATGGAAAACTAAGCTGCAATTACGAGTGACAACCCAACAGACAGAAAATGGAAAGCGAATGGATGCTTGCGAGTGACAACCAAACAACCAATAAATGAAAATGTAATATATGAAGTCTAGTGAGGCGAAGACATAAGTTTTAATAACAATTTATGCCAACCAACAAGTGGACACACAGAACAGATAGAAAATGGAAAATGAATTGGTGCTTACATTTGCCATCCAAACAACCAACAATGACAATTGTAAAAGAGGGACTTACGTTAACTGCGTACGCCTGCTGTGAGAAGAAATGGCGTTTACAAACACCACCCAACCTCAAGTTAGCACGAAAAAAAAATTAAAACGTAATTAAGACGCATGTGGGTTCATTCGCATTTCGTGCTCCACTTTTGTATGGGGATTAGATGGGGTAATTCGACTCTTGAATTGACAGCTGAATATACATTCTCCAAGTTCCAACTACACGCGAGACAGCAAGGTATACACTGATTACAGTTTCATTGCACCGGTATTGAGAAATTTAATGCAGGAAGATTGCAGATTGGGGAGCCACGGAAAATGACCTTCAGTTATTTAAAAGCGGTGTAAGCCGCGGTCGTTTTCAACGGTGTAAATAGCGTCAAGATTCGACTGCAGCCACAGCGGATGCAGTGATTCCTCTCATTTCAACACAATCATGAGCACACGCTCGAACAGTGAAGAGCTGTCAATGCAAATCTTTCGCCATCAGTTTTGACGATAGGGTACAATAGGTAGCCTATGCAGTCGGATGGGAGAGCAATATTCGTGCTCCAAAAAATTCTTTATTGAGTAAATATAAAAAAAAATGAACAGAGACTACATGACAAAATACATAGGTATTGAAATCCATACAAGCAGAATATGCAAGAAAAATCAAGAAAATTGAATTATAAAAGAAACTGCATGCATTTTTGCATATTTAGGGTGTGAAAAGTATTCGTACAATTTAAAGCTAATAGAGAACCATTATTCGTCATTGTATTGCATACTCTTTTTATCCTTTCCAGTGAGATTAACCCACGGCAATAATTTTTAATTAATGATTTGTACGTTATCAAGGGAGATACAGTATGTCGATAGAAACGAGGAAACCCATGCATGAAGGTACCTACTCTCCAATAGGATCAACGCGCGTGGGAACAGGAAGTTGAGAAAAAAAAGAGGCGAACAGAAGAAGTCGGTAGGCGTATGAAATCAGGAGGATCGACGCGGGTACGAAAGACAGACGTCCCGAAGGCCTGGCTAAAACTTTAGGAAACTTACAGGGTCGCTACTCCCCGTAACATAGGATGGGCGAACGTCACTACCCAAATCTAATGGCGCATCCAGCTCCCCCCGAGAGGAATAATTAAATTTTGGTGGGATTTAATCTTATTTTCACGAGCAACTTTAACCAGGTATTACTAGGTCGTTCCAACAACAATGGAGTTTCTCGGATAGCACAACTTTTGTTGATGTCCCTGCAGTTCATTGCCAATAGTGCGCGTTCGATGATGATGAATCTTCTTGCAACTCTTTGCGCGGGTCATTGGACTGTCTGAGAACTTTCTGGTGCACTTTCTTCAAAGATCTAGAAGATGTCTTGGGTGGTGCAGCAGACCATTTATGGTTTTCTACTGTTCTTCAACTCTTATATACCAAGAGACAACTGAAGCGCAGATCGTAAATAAAACTTCAAGCTTTGCTGATGTCTTTGTGTCTCACCTGTTTTCCATTTATCAATTATAAACTCACTAGTGGACCTGTGCGTGAAGAATTCACGCAATAACCTATACGTTTGCCTAATGCCTCAAGGCCGGTGCGGAATCTCCTCTTCTCTTATTTGCTTCTTAATTTTCTCCTTTTCTTCAATGATCCTGTATCGTGCTGGCATCCTT
>LQNS02276925.1:8550726-8582587 GCA_001587735.2 Parhyale hawaiensis | reverse complement strand
GCTAAATCATCAGTTTACTGCACGGCTAAATTATTAGTTTACTGTACGGCTAAATCATCAGTTTACTGCACGGCTAAATTATAAATTTACTACACGGTATAATTACAGTATTAGTTTACTGCACGGTTAAATTATTAGTTTACTGTGCGCTAAATTTTTTACTTGCAGCACGGATAAAATTTTGTCAGTTCGAGAGTTAAAACTTTCAGTATTACAGTGATCTACGATTTGCCCGACGTTCGCATTAAACTTTATGAATGCAAAACTAAGCCTCATCTCCTGGAAGAATGGCGGACGTGAAGCGTATCGACACTTAATACCTTAAGAGGCATTAGGGATACTGCGCACGAGCAGGTTCCTAGGGAGCAATGGATAATTTGATGGGAGTATTTTAGAAGGGTGGAGTCATCATGCCGAGTTGTATTTCGTGATGGTCAACTAAGGGGCTTAAATACTTAGAGCAAATAAATAAAAAATTTTAGGCATGGGTGTTAACTAATAACGATACTAGGCTTTACAGTTTTGGCGTCATAGACATGTATAAAAGAATACTATTTAGTGTCATATTATACAGGTATAAGATATTTTACATACAGCAAGGAAAGCCACGAATATCAAAAGCACGTCGAATTTGCAGTTATAACATAACAGCGGGGGATTTCACAGATCCGTAGATATAGGATACTTCCTAGCGCTATAGTATCAACACTTAGCCTACTCCTGATACTGTATATTTAAAGCAGATGGAAGATCTACATTTAAAGCCGAAATAATTACACTGAATCTTGGGGATATTTAGCATTGGAACGCTGTGAATCAAAGCAATAATACCATAATAGCTCGACAATAGGATGCAAACCACACAACAACCTATGAGACGAGTAATGCTACGGACAACGACAACACAAACTTCCAAAGTATCCATACAATGTAGGCAGGAGAAGATAATAGAGGCAGGAGAAGATAGACGGATGGATGAGTCAAGGGCAGTGAGAAGCATGACCTGATTGCAGGACGGGACCAGCCTTAGCCATACCAGATAGTGTTATTTTCCTACAAGAGTATTTCATCCTATCGTGTTTTTACGAGGCAGAAGACTTTGTAGAGAGATGACCCAGCCTGGTACAGATAAGCATAACTTTTGTTGCCGTCACAGTCCGTCGGCCAACAAACAGAGCTACGGTGTGCGACGGCAGACTGCACCAGGTTGTATGTTTGACGTCGTCGACGCGACTTTCGAGTGAGCTTCATTTGATGAAATGCTTCAAGCAATTGCTTTTTGATACATGATTTGGGCGTAAAACAGTGTTGTTTCCATATATAAACACACATTAACGAACGAGAAGCGAACATGTTCCAAATATCTGACAAATTTATGGTAAACGCGCATCACGTTACAGCCATGGCGTCACAGCTACCAAATTAGGTAAACATTTTATAACCAGTGGGCAAGAATAGGCCTGCTGCTTGCTACAATGTACAAAAAAATAATGGCATTTTGAGACAGGTTGCCCAAACTATGAATTTATACAAGCAAAAGGAGTGCTTATATAAGCATATTCTCACTATTTTTATCTAAATCTTATACCAAAACCTCATAGTTCAGGCATTGTATAAAGTGAACCTAACCTACCATGTTTTGTTTTGTAAATGAACGCAGCAAGATATGTAATGGCACTTAACTGGCAGTGCAAAATTTGTATTTATTCATTAGTTAAAGCTGTATACTGTGCATTGTTTTTGCAGTTACACTGAGTGTATGCAGTATATACGTCTAAAAAATAAAGAGACTGCAATTCGTACTACCGGAATAAATTCTCACACACTGCTGTTACGTCGCCTGTCGGCAATAAGTGGTGTCAACACTGTTTTTTACGAAGTTCGACATATCATCAATAAAAATGTAAATAGTTGATGCAGGTACTGTTGTAATTTCAACCAACTAACGTTGCAAATCTATGGTTTTCTGTTAATTTGATGAACAAAGAATATTCTACGCAGTAGCAACGCACCGTTCACACACCCAGTCAAATGTGAAGGCCCACGAGCCTGTCAGCAACATTTTCACTGAACGACTGATGGACTCCATAGGCGAAACGAAAGTTGCTAATGTGAACTCGGCTTAACGTTGCGCCAGTCACCGATTTTGTTTTCCATAAATGATGAGGTAGTGCGCAGAAGAAAAAAATCACTCTTAAAGTTTTCTCGGTGGCAAACCGCCCCGCGTGGCTAAAGCAAGGTTAATTCACTATACTGACTTCTTTGCAGGTGACACCGTATTGGTGACCATGCGCGTTTTAAAGCGTCGTTCATGAACAGGAAGCAAAGAAAGCAACGGGAGAACTCAATAGGACTAAAATAAAACTTAGCACGTAGCAAATTTACATCACATCGACGAGTCGAAGTGTTGAGTGTGGGACTTCAGGCCTTCGTATGTTGTTTTCTTGAACATATCACCGTATTTTTTCGATTTACTTCATTCAATCTCCCGCTCATGACTGGCCAGCTACTTGAGCTGCAAAATATTGTAAAATGTTGTCGTCAAGAACAGAAAGTTCGAGCAATAGGCTAACTCTTACTGTGTTTCCTCTGGCGTACAAAATTGGCTATAATGGTGCTTACTTTGTTGGTAAGGAATAAATATGATCTGTGAGGAGCACTGTAAACTGAATATGAAGTGTAAATAAGGCTTTAATTAAGAAAATTATTATATTGTGGGTATTCCCGCCATATTAGAAATGAAGACTATATAACAGCGATCCAATTTGGTATGATATAGTTTAGAAGTTTAGTCGAACTCAAATGAGTTCTATTAGAACAATCTTGGCCAGGTGCACCATGTCCGGCAGGAAATAAGGCGCGAGCATCTTCAACTCCACACGGCTCGGTCGAACGAAATCGCTCAGCCGTACGGCGCAGAGAAGGTAGACGATAAACGAAAAGAGAAGAAGACGGAAGGGGGGGTCCCTTCCGTGGCCCCCCACACGGGAGCAGATAGGAGTCCCATGGGATGGGTCGCTTACCACCATTCGGCGGCCCACCTCGCGGAACAGAAGGGGAAATATAGAGAACCCACCTAACTCTACAAAACTAACCTTCTCAGCAGGAACTGCGCCCAGATGCTACATCCCCTGCAGAGAAGGCACTCGAGACCCTTGGGTGCGTGATGCCCAAACATATTGTGGCGGAGAAAAATTAAGAAGAAGAAGTTAAATCAGGTCGCCAAGAGGGACCAAATTCTTCGCTAGTGCTGTGACAGTTTCCACCTGCATGCAATGCAATTTTCTACAGATAATTGCTAAATTAGTATATATTCTCTTAATTTGTTAATAAGCTAGAGATGAATTTTTCAAGTTAAGACGACTTTTTTGGTTAAATTAGTTAAAATACTTCTAGGCTGCTCAGCCATAGATTCGTAGATGATCACGTCACTTTTTGATGCTAATTTCTCGTGAGTCCTCCCGTTACGCTCTTTGCTTCCTGCTCATGATTGTGGTGCTCAAGGTAACCCAGTCGAAGTTTTAGCTTTCTCGGGTATATGAAAGAGTTACGACACCTGCTAATCCCACGAATCGGGGTCGGAAGAAAATTAGTAGTGTGCCCTGGCCGCATCCTCAAATATTAGGCACAAATATTCCTAAGTACCACAATGTGAACCGCACGCTGCGGATACAGTGTAGTCTCATTCTTTCATGAATTAATTTGCCTCTCGTAGGAATAACACTATCTAAAGTGTAACTAGTACGTTACGGCACGAAAGAAAGAGTTGTTCTTATTATTATAATCAAATGAAAGGAAGGATTAATAATTCTTAAGTAGTCCAAGTCAGACACACGTTGGCAGCAGCAGTCGGAAGGAAATCGGGAGTGAGTCCTAGTTGGCGGTTCAATTTTGTCAAGGAGTCGGACCCCCACTGGTTCCCGAAATCCGAATTCGACTTTGTACCATCCAACTCCGCAACGCTGGCAATGACGTCAGCAAAAGAGGCCAGTAGGGAGGGTTGGGCACAAGCCCCGCCCTGCAAACAGGTGGTGCATTCAGTGGCCTTGGACGCAAGGAGCGAGAGGGACCGTTCAAGGAGCACCATGGACGACGAAGGAGATGTAAATGCAGTGAGGGGAGAGGTAGGTAGTTTAGGGCGCACTGTCCGTGGGGGCAGGCTATTTAAGGCATATGTTCTGTATATCCTCAACACATACTGTACAGCAAGTACTGGTATTATACATAGAATTACAAATTAAACCGATACACCAAGAGCACAAGTGCCTTAGCCGCAATTGTACTGCTGCCCTGTCCATACTAGAGTTCTTCACAAAAGCGCGTACAGTCACCAAATTTACAAATAGTTCCCTTCTGATAGGTTAGCTACAATTCTACTTCTTTCCCTGCAGCATCAATGGTTCAACTTACAATAGCTGCACTGCTATGAGCAGTTTCTCATAACCATTCAGTAATGACTATTCTCTGAGATAAGCCAATACAAAAGTAAGGTAGGCGTGTAAATGGGAGACTAAAGAGTTGCTGTTCTTAACTTGGTGATGACGAGCAGGACTGAGTCTATGATAACGGCAATACCGTAACATTGCGGCTAATGAAACTTATGCTACAAGGGTATCGACCAATTATGTCGTTACAGAGTTGACACACTTTAACTTAACTAGCAAAATACTTACTACAACTAGGTATATCACAGGAACAGAAACTTAGAATTGAACTGATTACCAGTAGAATTAGCATCACATGACTCTACGGGCAAATAAAACACTGTTGAAAATTCAGCAATAATTGGGCTGCATTTCAAATACAGTACAGTACTTAAATTTTGCAACTCGGGAGCAGAAGTTATTTGTCATCTGCAACGACATAATGCACCCACAAATATATGACCTTAGGACAAGCTATACACAATAAATAATGAGAATCTAGAAGAGTAAGAAACACATTTCTGCCCATAAATAACCCACCAATCATTACAAAATAGAGCAAGTGAAAACATGAGCAGTAGTCCCAAGAATGAGTTATTTCCTTGAAAATATTAATTTAGAAAACAGGTATACTTCCTTGCCAGGACCCTGCCTGTCAAACGAGATGGTTGGAATATGGAGCTGCAGGCGAGCAATAGAGGTCAGAGTGATTAGCTCTGGAAAAACTAGTGGAAGTCGCACCGAACAACGGAACTTCACAGCAAAGTTCGCCTCATGCATTGATAAAGAAAATGAACATGAAGTCAAGACTCAAACCTTACTCAACTATCCATGTTCTCACTCGCCCCGCGTTACGACGTAGCTACACTGTGCTGTCCACAAAGCTAAACACTACAAACACCGAGAAAAGGACATGGTTTGCCAGCTAGCTGAATTTCTACAGATTACTCAAAGCTAATCACACACACACACACTCTATATCCTCTACAAATAGTACCTACCGTAACTTTTTCGCGTTTAATCATAGCAAGGAATCTGATCATGAAGAGTTCACACACAAAAGCAACATGGCCACATGTACAGTACTTTACCCCACAGCAGAAATGCCACAAACAAGTTGGATTCGATCAAGGTGACAAGGAAAGTGTAGGCATATCCGCAATTAAATGCAGGGTGGGAGGAGCAGAAGGGTCAGGGGAAGTTTCACAAGTGGAACAACCGCGTAAATTCTGCTGTTAAGGTGATGTAAATATCATGCGGTTGCAGCACTTGACAAGCTTGCCCTTCGATTCATGGCACTTTGAGCAGGCATACAAGCACGGTGAAATGTTACCTGAGCTGGGGCACCTACAGGAGCACCGTCACCAGCGCCCCGCACGTCAGGTACAGCGGGGGGAGATGCGGGGGGAGGGGCGGCAGCAACTGCTGCGGCACGCTCCTCTTCTTCCTTACGTCTGTAACACAACACACCTATACACCATGCAACATCTCATGACCGACTGCCTAGCACACTAGTCCATACGTGCACAAGACGAAATTTCATTCGACCACGTGATTTTCAACATTAAAATTTCGTTGCTGTTAACTTCTGTCATATTCAACAACTGAAATTTATACAGCTTATTAGGATGGGGACAATAACTATAAATTATTAAAACTTCAACTAATCCAATTCCTAGCGTTCATACCCACGGTAGCAGCGGACGATGCGTAGCTACTGCACAGTTGTGCTGAAGGTCGCACGATCGATCCCAAGCCAGGCGCGGTCTTTGTCACGGCCTCGGCGCGCTGAATCAGCGCTTGTGGGCATAGCTATCGTGAGGGTACCTACCTTAGGGTAGGGGGGTGGCGGGTCGTTGAACCTTCCGTTTCGGTGCCATAGTTCATAGCGACCCGTCGTCGGCTGCAGCTACACTTACCAGTACCTACTCCTCTGGGGCCAGTTGGCCTATGTCTGCCGCAAGAACTAATGGCGTGTGGATTTCCCAGGGGAGGGTGCAGTCAAAGTTGACTTTACCTTTTTCAACAAATCGCAATATCGAAATGCTGTCCCATAGTTTTGGCCGGTAGTCGATATATTGTAATTCTCAGTGCCCGAAGTAGACAACATTAAAAATGGTATAACTTTACTAGGAGGAGACAGCCACAAGTGGCATATTCAGAAGGCGAGAGCTGGTGTTTGGACTCGCTCAAGTGGCTGAACTGCTCTCATGCAGTGGGCAGAAGGCCGTGGTGAGCACAGACTAAAGCCGAGTTCACATTAGCAACTTTCATTTCGCTCAAGCCTATCAGTCGTTCTGTAAAATGTTGTTGACAGGCTCGCTGGGTTTCGCACTCAACTGTGCGTGTGAACGGTGCGTTGCTACTGTGTAGAACGTTCTCTACAACATATTTGCAAAATAACTATAGATTTGCTGCGCAAATTGGTTGCAGTGACGAGTCTACTTGAATCACATACCTACATTTACAATTGCGTTTAAGAGAGCTCCATAAAATGCAGTATAGATACAATTACCTGCCGACGCCAGGTGACAGAACAGCTGTTTGTAATAATTTATTATGTCAGTACAAAAGGTTCGGTCTAAATTGCTTATGTTCCGCATGTACAGCAATCAAGCGGCAGAAACAGAATAATCAGCTTTAAATCATTATTAATCTCTTACCAGTAAAATGTCATTAGATGGTTAGCAGCTTTCTTTTACAAAACAGAGAATTTTTAGGTTAGGTTCGCTTGATAAAACGCTTGAACTGAGTGGTGTTAATATAAAATTTGGATATAAAACCATGAGAATTTGCACATATGAACGCTTCTTTTGCCTTTAAAATTTAGTTCAGCTAACTTGTCTTAATTAATATGCCATGACTTTTTACGATTCATACTTGTACACGATAAAATGTTTACCCAAGTCATAAGCTATAACGTCATGGCTGTGGCGTGATTCATGTATCACTGTGAAATTGTGAAGTATTAGTAATATTTTCGCTGCTCTGTCCTTAGTCGAGACAAATGAAGTGGTTATATATGCAAACAACTTTGTTTTATGTGCAAATTATATTTCAAAAGCAATTGATTCAGGTGTTTCATAGAGTGAAGCTCACCCGAAGTTCGTGTCAACGGCGTCAAAAACACAACCTAGATCATTCTGGCGTCGCTTGCTCTAGCTCTGTCAGGCGTCAGAGTAGCGGCGTAGTTTGTTGGCCGACGGGCTGTGACGGCAAAGAAAGTTGCTAATGTGAACTCGCCTTAAGGAAGACACAGACAGGCAGTTCTGCAATACTTTCGCAAGAAAATTGTGTCTGAATATTGATGTCACAGGGCTCATTTCGTTAGCTAAGTACTTTCATCATAAGTTGGCAAATAGGATAGAGGTTTTATCTATATGCTCCAGCCGCTCGAAATTTCGTCGATGGTTAAAGGCAAGGAAACTTTGAATCCAGGACTCCTTTCTATTCTAGCTCTGTGAGGCAATGCCGCTCTCAGATCGGAAAGGCCACTCAACCAGTTCAGGGGAAATGTTTATTTGAAACGCTCCCGTAGGGTAAATAGACTCATATAGAGAGGGTACACTCATCCTAATACTGACTCCGTGGCATTTAACCGTAACATCACTCACATTCTCTCCATTTCCTCCTGCTGCTGGAAGCGCTGCCGCTCTTCTCTGAGCGCCTCCTGCTCCTGCTTGACACGCGCTCGCTTCTCCTCCATCTCGCGCTCTTTGGCAGCCTCGTCACTGCCAGCAGTCGCCATATTCTCAAATCTGCTGCGCAGACTCGACGCTTTCTCGCTCGCTGCACAGTGGAGTAGGCAGAGAAGTAAGCGCCAGGTTCGTTTCAATATGGTAGAAAACATACAAAAATATTAGATATATATATATGTAACTGTGAATGGATATACCCTGGTCACTTCGTCGAGGTCTCAAACCTTAAGATAGTGTTTCTATGGTAGAGATACCAGGGAACTTCAACTCCAGACACCTAAAACACTCATTGTCCTTAGCAAATAAGACTGTCAACAAGGTCAAATTATCAATTTCCTTTAGACGCCTGGGATAAACATGTGTTCTGCTGCTCCTCCATTCACCGGAAACCACCAACTTCTTATGACTCACTCTGTCAGCTGGAGTGTTTCCTCAACGTACCACCCCACGAACTCCATTTAGTTTATATATATATACATATATATTAGGCTTTGGTTCTTCCTAGACACAATTATGATGATTCAAGGGAGAAAAGGGACATGTAGTATGTCGACAGAAATGTGGAACCCATGCACGAAGGTGGACCAACGCGCATGGGATAAGAAAGTCGGGAAAGAATAAGAAGAACAGATGAAAGTAAGATCAGTACGAGTTCGAAATCAGGAAACAAACAAAGTGAGCACAAAAGAAAGATGTCCCGAAGGCCTAGCTAATGGCTAAGTTAACGTACACTAACCCCTGGAGGGCGCTGCTCCCCATAACATAGGCTAGGCGAACCTAACTAACCCTATGGCCCATCCTATATGCCCCCTGAGGGGAACTCCATTTAGATGTCAGAGGTCTCTAAGAGAGCCGAACTTTCTACGCACTTTCAGCATTGCTAAACATCATAGCGCGATATTTATTATTAATAGCACACAACAGAATCTATTTCAGCAAAAGTAAAAGGAGTCTGTTTTTGACTTCAAGTGCCATAAAGCCCACAACGGTACAGTCATCGAGGCATTCACACCTTTGGGAGCATACACATCAGTTGGGGAACAGCACTATTTAATATGCTATTCTTACACTAGATAAATATAACCTCCGATATATTATGCATCTTAACAATCTTTCATCTTACACTTGAAATGGCATTAAATGCTGCAACCATGCGCGCGACAACACGGGATGTGTTGTGCAGAGTTAACCTTCACTTGCTCAGTTGATACCATTAGGAGAGTAGTGGGTAAAGCTGTGAGATACTTGTGTGTGAGGGTAGGTTCCTGTTTCCCAGGCCCCGCCCACTTCCGGTTCGCGCCCCCCCCCCCAGACCCCTGCTAAACCGGTAGTGCATTGGCCGTTATAAACCGGGGAAGCTCACGCGCGAGGGTAGCTTACCCTAAAAAACAAGTATGTCGCAGCTTTACCCACTACTTAGGAGTATTAAGTATCAACAAAGATTCTTTTCCATATCGCATAGCTAGGAAAAAAAAAATGTAGCGAGGATGCTCAGAGCCTGAGTTAACCTCTTGTCCTCAGGTAGATCCCAGGGTCCACTTACAAATAGTGCAATTCCAACAAAAATTGTATCGGACGTGGACAGTAAATGGTTAAATTGTTAGGAATCAGACTTTGAAATATTAATGGATCCCTACGTTAAGGGGTTAACCACTAATGGCAAGTTATTATACATGCATTAAGCAAATTTCATTTCCCTGCATGCATCGGGCGGGCATAGGGCGAACCCGATGTCTCCTCAGGAGATCTGACAAAAAAGTATAGTTTGTACGTATATCACTATGAATGTTTTGGGGCTTGAGGTCCCAATGTTCAATAGGCTAGTAAGAAAATCATTGGAGTTTACTAAATTCAGCCTTCCGAATCACACGCAACAGACCTGAACTCGAGTGGACAATCAAGTAGGTAACTAGTACCTAACAATCAAGTAGGTAGTACGTACTTATGCTGCAGACTATGTCTAACACTAGGTAAATTATAGTACTTCCAGGTAATACGACTCCCCCCCCCCCTCACATAGGTCAGATATGACCCTGCAACAATGTAGCTATTCGTATAGCTAACAATTATCCAGAAAGAGCTGCTAGGCAGGTCAAGAGGCACACCCACGCATCTGTAGCAGAGGCATCACTGCAAGCACTTACATTCTACTGCAGGCTTGGTAGGCACGTAGTTGGTTCCTACATTCTGTTGTTGTTCGTCAAACGCGTGCGCCGTTTTGTCCATACGGTCCGCCTGTACGCCAAACTTGCCGCCAAAGCCTTGTGAGTAATCTGAAAACAATGAAATTGATTGGCTACCAGTTTTATTAGAAGCACCAATGCCTTCGTAGGTAAATTTAAAAATTACTGATAACTGGCTACAAGTTCTATTAGAACCGTTGAAGCCAGTGAGTAAACTAACAAAAAAGTGGCCACCAATTTTACTAGAACCTTTAATGAAGCTGTGATTACACAAAAAAAGTATATGGCAACTAGTTTTATGAAAACCCCTATAGCCCTGTTAGTAGTAAGCTAAAAAGCAAAGGGCTATAAGTTTCATTAGAATCACCGAGGCTTGTCGGGAATCTAAGAAAAAAATGATTTATTTAGCTATAAGCTTGGGAAGAAAAGGAAAACCAGTACCGCTGCAAATGGACTACTCAACAAAATGAGGTTGGAATACCTTATGCATTAGTTCAGCCTCCACAAGGAGGGAAAAAGAAGAGGCATATGACATGGAAATAAAACGGGTAATTCATAATAGGAACGTCGAGTATCGGAATACCAAACGGCAAAAAAAAAGACAGAACAAAGACTCTCTCCATAAGTAAGATACATGAAGAAGTAACGTAGGTACAGAATCTAACCTGTACTAGGGTTTATCTGAGGCTCAGGTGAACTACAGCTTCTACCAAGAGGGTGAACTTCTAGAAATGCTAGTCACTTGAATATGAAAAGAGTGACTCATTGCAACAACTAGAACAGAATATAGCATAATCAAGATAAAACCACAGAGTCCCTACTCATAGCCATGGATTAGATATTGGGCAACAGATACTGCAGCGCATTCCCAAGAAAGGTGTCGGAGTCTACGTTTTGGTTCACGCTTAACTTATATATATATATATATAGATATAGTGTTATTAAAATCAGTAAAGGCTTTCCTAGCCACAGCAATGGTGTTCTGAAAGAAGAGGTGGAAGGGACATTTAGTAAGTCGATAGGAATGTAGAACCCATGCCCGAAGGTTACCCACACCGATCTCCTACCATATCCATTTTGAGGAATTGTCATATAGCTACACCGCAATACTAGTTAGAAAACTAGAGCACCCTGAGAGCGCATACCTCCAAGTGAGGCAACGGTAACGAAAAATTCAAATTGGCTCTAAAACCATGATTTCTTTTGTATCAACTCAAAATCCAATCATTTGTGCCTTTTAATAGTATTAACAGTTTCTGCAATTTCTTTGAAGATCCTTTCATAACTGTTTGAGTTATGCTGCTAACAAACATAAGTCAAACATAAAAATGAACCAACGGATCTGCCCAAAATTTAATCATTTATATCTTTTAACATTACTAACAACTCCTACTCCAGCGAATTTCATAAAATCAATTTAAAACTTTTTGCGTTATTGTGTAACAAACATTATGACAAACACAACTCAAACATAGAAACGAATCAGCCGATCTGCACCAAAATTTAATCATTTATATCTTTTAACATTATTAAGAATTCCTGTAAATTTCGTAAAGATTCACTCAAAACTTTCTAAGTTATAGCACTAACAAACATAAATCAAACTCAGTAACAACATACAAACAAACAGATCATCACAAAAATTTGGTCATTTATTCTTTATGATATAGGTAGCTACCTAACAACTCATGTAAATTTCATAAAAATCAGTCCATAAGTTTCAGAGTTACGGCATTGAGAAAAATGAGGCAAACAAACAAATGGATGGATCTTCACCAAAAGTTAATCATCTGTTCCTCCTAACATACCTAACAATCCCTGTAAATTTCGTCAAAATCCGTCCATAAGTTTTTTAGTTATCTTAGTGACAGACAGAAGACAGACAAACCCGACGAAAACATAACCTCCTTGGTGGAGGTAATAAATAGGTATACTGTATAATTAAAGTATGTATTAGGGTGGCTGTTATTAGGAGGTAAAAATCAAAATTACCTCTTTTTAGAGCTCTCAGCCTATAAAATGGATCCAATTGATTCAAAAACACTGTTGTACAAGTTATTTACAATTTAATTAAAATTTAGAGGTAGTCCAGTGCGTTGGAAGTCCTCCTGTTGTTAGAGTGATTGCTAACTTATGAGAATCATGACCAAGGCTAATAGCAGCTTCAGTCAAAATAAATGTAGCTCCTCTATCTGATAACACAAGTACGATGAAGTGCAGCTGCAACAGAAAGTGTAAGAATCCATTTTTCTTAGTAGGTAGCTTTAGAGCACTTGCAGCAAGTCTCTTCTGTTTCAACCAAAATACTTCCTTCAGTGCTGTTTAATTTTTACAGCAGCTGCTTGTAGATGAAGTTGATGCTTCACATCCCCTCTTGCTCCTTTCCTTACACATGTCTTCAGCCTCTCATCTTAGTGCTATACCCCTTTCGGCCCTCAGGCAGCTGCGCTACCATGTAAGAGAGCACAACTTGTGGGCGGCTGGACTACCTCTAAACGTTATCAGAATGTTCTTCTCAAATTTTACACAGAACATTTTTTCCATCAACGGATCCAGCTTGGATGCTAAGAATAAAACTTTTCAAACCTTCAAAAATAAGGGCCACCCTAGTATGCATTCAGATTTAGCTCTTTAGGATGTATCTACAGCGACTATGCTCGAAGCACACACTTTTCCAAGGGGTAAAACTACCGTAGCTGTTAAACTTTGTTGGATATTCACAAAGAACAAAGAGAGATCAAAGCAATAGAATAGATTGCACGTACTGTAGGTCAGTTCAGCGATTCCCTCAACGGACATGAAGATTACTATTGAGGATTTAAGAACACGTTCGATTAAGCGCCGAAACTAAGCCTTTGAGACTTGACTGGTTCGAAACTTCAGTCAGAAGCTGTGGATTTGCTACTACATGCATGTAGCTACATGAATCGCGTTAGTAAGTGTAGAAAGCGACGTGATTACGTGGAGCCACCCGTTGACACTCGCATTTATGGAGCAGACTGAATTTCTAGAAGTCTCAAGGGTCAACACCTGAAAATAAATACAGCGGGTTGCAGTCAGTGCACCCGTCTGAAGCTTCGGGCACGCCAAGACTCGAAGGCTCAAACGTGTCATGTATACAGTATTAACACTCTAGCTATTGAATCTCTACCCTTGACGGAGGGGAAGATGAGTTATAGAGAATGAACTCAACCCTCGTATAAATATCTCGGTAGTGATCACCAGTGAACAAATTAAAAAACAATTGTAAAACCATACCGTCTGGCTAATGGACAGGATGTTAGACTTTTCGAAGAGAAAACAGCTTCCTGCATTTGATGGCGATATCAATAATGATACCTGGAGCTACTACCAAGAACAAGGCGGCTAAACCAGCTAAGAGACTGCAGATTCCATACAGGACAAACATCAGTAGCTATTAAAAGTAAACTGAAAGTAGGGAAAATACTCATACGCAGAGTAAAACATACTATATAACATATCGAGATCAAGGTACAATATTAACCTGGTCAGATGAACCAAGTCTGACTCTGCCCCTAGGGTCCACTCAGTTTATGACTCAAGACTGCTTGGATCCCCAGCAAGGTCAACTCTGTTTTTTTTTTTTTGCAAACTACGCATATTTTCACATACCATACAACGACTCTTGACCCCGGGGAATCTTAGGACTGCCACACATACACACACCGACTCTGCTACACAACATTAAGCACAAACACGTACACGGAGATAACAAGAAACAAACCTTTCTGACTCTGGTGTCTTTCCTTCCTGTAAATGTAATCATAGCCAGCAGCAGACTTGTCCTGTCTGTCTTTTTGGACCCCAAACCTGCCCCCAAAGCCTTGGCTGTAGTCTGGTGTAGCAAATGTTGGGTGTCAGCAGGGTAAAGTTAGGGTACTACCTCATGCAGTTTCGTAATTGCCTCAAATAAAGTGAAATGTAAAGTACAAGCTTAAAGTACTCCATGCAGTTATGTAATTGCTTCTAATGAAGTGAAATGAAAGGTATAAGTTGCTGATATTGAACGCGGTAAAATTAAGATGAACAATTTTGATGGGCAAAATTTTAAATTATGATTATTACAAGTGGAAAAATAATAAAAATCATAATTAAGGTAGTGCAGGCTCAATACGTATGAATGAAATTAATCATTTTTAGTCTCAGATACGAGTGGCTAACACAAGTCAAAAGTTCAACCTTCAAATCATAATAATGAGAGTCTCAAGAGAAGGTATACAAAAAGAACATCGACAATAAAAATCCAGGAAAACGCAGAAAAAGAAGGAATTACATAAAAATGTAGATAAAAATACTTCAACAATGGACAAGCAGTCAGTCAGCAGGTAATATGAGAATAACACAGGCGTTAACATAATGACAACATGGAAACTTTCAAGAATCGGAAAGAACAGGGAGAACTTGAACTGCATGAGCAGCTAAAGAAGAAAGAAAAACACTAGTAAAGAATAAAAGAGTGTATAAGATAAAATATATACAAAGAGAAGAATTCGGGGAAATGAAGAAACGGAAGAAATAACAAACCTGGAGTAGCAGCACAACTAAAAGGGCCACAAACTTTAAAATATAGAAAAAGAACAAGAATACAAGATGAAGAGCAAAAGAAACGATAGCATCTAAAGCACGATAATAAAGAAGACAGAGATACAGAAAGGACACAATAACAGAAACGGATCGAGTCCAAAGACAAAAAGTAAGCATACAATATCAAGATTAGAATCTAGGAACACACAAAAACTGCCCAGCTGTAGCTAATAAACAACATAAATGGTAGAGAGAGGATAAAACATGACCCGAGACCAATGAAAACAGAATGAAACTAAAGTAGAAAAACCAAAAGCTCCAGGATACAAGCAGAATATACAAGATGCAATAAAGAAACGTGGTATGAAAACTTTGAAGCGAAGAACGAAAATATTAAGTTGCCACAGAAACGATATCGTTCATATTACGACATATCACATGATCTGTTTTAAGTTACGAACCATGAACGAGATTGTTCCCACACAGGATCAACCCGCACGGGAAGACTAGTCGGGAAAGAGGGCATTGATAGAAAAGACAGATGACACACGCAAAGCACGAATTAACGCAAGACAGCTACAAGCAAAACGCGATAGAGCTAGAAGCTACTGGATATATTGCATACATTGTTGAATAAATGGAATACAGACAAAAGTCAAGAGAATAGTTGAAGTTTACGTCATGGCAGCATCCAAGTCAGGCAGTCCGGGAGAGGGCAGTGGAGAAACCACGCTGTGTGAAAACCATGTGATGGTGCTGGTGCAACATGGGTCACTCAGACTGCGGAGTCGGACGGATCAAGTCCGACTTCAACTCCTTGTCCTACACCCCATAACGTCCGATTTCCGGTTTTACTTTTCAGCAAAATAAGATCATTTTCACCACCTTCGACTCTTTTATCTAGAAAGCTTTGCACTCCGACTTCGATACTAACTACACAGATCTTTTTAAGCTCTCAAAAAGGAAGATTAGGGTGTGTGACCTACGGGATACATTTATAGTTGCATGAACCACTTTTGTCAAAGTCAAGTCGAGCAAGTAACGTGCATATGGAAGGTTTTAACCACCTTTGAGTTTCATTCAAATAGTTTGGATCAAGGAGTTATGCATACAATTTTCTAAAATAACAGTGGATATGATATACTCTCTAAGAAGGAAACATATAAAAGTTAACTAGAATATTTTGTACCTGAAGAACGCATCAGTTGGAGCTCAGCACATACAGTATAAGAGTTGAGAATTCGATGCCGGGCATTTAATAAGCTCGGCAAAGATCGTCCAAGGAGGGAATGAGGCGGGTGACGCTGAAGTAACGTCTATTATAAAAATAACGTCATCGAGTTCAAAAACACACCCTAACTGATGCTTTAAGTGAATAAATGCATCCAAGTGATGGCTACAGTCTATGATCTAACGTTCAGTTTTGGGCGCCAAATCTAACGTTCAGTTTTGGGCGCCAAATACATAAAATATATTTAAATGTTGTCCATCACTGCTCACGCAACAGCGATGCTGAAATCTAGGAATACTTTCAAATTTTCCAATGGATAACTAACAAAGTTGATATTTCAAACAACAGCTGAAGCAAAATCATCGTATTGTCAATATTATGAACATTAAGCATACCTACTGTGGCTTATGAAAATAATTCTGGCATTACAACAAAACTCCGTTCGTTTCTAAAACTGCCCCTCAATCAGTTCAGTACCTACCTGAGTGGTAGTATTAAGACACAACGTAACGGCACTAACAAGCTTTCCGTATATTTGTGCACATACATACCTTCCTTATCTTCTACAGAAATTTCTCTGTAGTGGAATATTGCGGATGTCAATAGTCAGAGATAGATTTTCCAAACGAAATGTGGGAGGCTGCATGTAGTAACGGGATATTATTGCTATTAACTCATAAGAGTAGAACGACAGAATAAAAATAAGACCTCATTTTTTCTCACAACTGAATCTTTTATTTTCACCCAACTATCTAATCGATGTAAACATAACCCGACAGAATCATCATGAATGGAATAGGGACGAGAGGTTAAAATATTTATATAAGACATCTGCAGGAGATCATATTCTGACAATGGGATGGAATATTCTCTGAGTATTTCTTCCTTAGCACAACAAGACCAGTTGCCTAATAGCTGGGCGACTCACTTGTCCAAAATGGTGACCCATTTCGCCACTTTAATTGTTGAAAGTATTTTTTTAATACATTTGCCCAAATGAAACAATGGAGGTGTAGTTTGGCTACCCTACTCGACCTGTCTGCTCGAACAGATCAGATTTCCTAAGGCAGACACCGAGCAACTCCACGGATCTAAATCCACTGCAATGTTGTATTGTGTAGGAAAGAGAGAATTATCAGATAATCGGTCACTATGCGTTGCGCACTGGAGCAGTGTAGGCAGGTGTCCACCACGGCTTCACTGAACGTTTCAGTAATATAGATGAGTGGTACCAAGAAAAGTTTATTTGGCACTCCGGTAATGAACGTATCATAATCTGTCAAAACGATTGCAAGGATCAATTGCCATGTTCAAAACGGGTATAAGAAAAGTCCCAGGAGACATGTCATCCCTGATTCTTCAAGTGGAGACACGGTTTGACCGGGGGGCTGGTATATTAGTTGGCCTACCGATAGCTACTGCAAGTAGTCAGCTATGGTTCGGACAAAGAGGAAGAGCTGCAGCACCCTCAGCATCACCTGTGACACTGGCGTGCTTATCAGAGCGCCCTCTGTAGTCATAACCAGCAGCCGAGGCGTCTTGCCGGTCCTGCTGTACACCGAACCGGCCCCCAAAGCCCACACTGTAGTCTGTAGGAGGGGCCCCGGACCATAGTCGAAATACAACAAGAAATGTATAGCGCATTGTCGTCAATAGCCAGTTTAATAACCGTAGACGCAGTAAAAGTAAAACAACGGTGAAGAACGTGACTATGTAGCAGAGGAGAGAATGCACAAGAATTAGAAGGAACAAAAGGCGAAAGGGTGAGGCCCATGGCCATGACAGAGAGCAAGAGAAAAAGATTGGCATAAGCAGGGATTGGAGGAATAAAATTCTACGTCGAGGAACATAACACGCACGGATAGGAGAAATAATTCCCGTTAGAAGAGCGGAAAGACGACAATTTAATTAGTAAAGATTCACAAGAAAAAGAAACTGTCAATAGCAGATCAACCGCCATTACAAGTTATACATTAGATTTTGCAATGCATACAAGGAAACACGAAAGTGGAAAACATGCAAATCACCAGACGTAATTAGTTTGTGTACCGTCAGAGACAACAAAAGAATTAAAAGTCGATAAAAGCCCAACGTAAAGAGTGGCCAGGCAGCAAAGAAAACGAGCAAAGCACCAGGATGCATACTGCCACAATCACGCAAGAAAGAGTGAACATAATAAGCCACAACGGCACATCAATTGAGCGGGCGTGCGCACAACATGGTGACTCAGCAGTGAGCAGCGAACGTGCGTCCCATCGGTAGGCATGGAGCGAAGAGTACAGGGAAAGTAGCAGTTAGCATGGATGGAAAAAGTCAGACTCCGACTCCTGAGTTCCAACAGTTTCCGACTCCGAATCCTTGTGCCCCAAAAATTTCCCTTCTCCAACTAACTTTGACACTGAAACCTTGTTAGCATGGACCCAAAATTTCACAAGCAACTGAAACATGAAATGTACATATTTTTTCATTCGAAGTTCCATTGCCGATAGTACCTAGGAGAATGGACCTCATTTGATTAATTTCCGGCAGGACATCATCGGCAGAGTACACTGACCTTTCGTTTTATCCCCGCGCACCATATATTTACTCTAACTGAACAATGGCTAGTCGATAATTGCCCGATTATTTACACAAGTTTTGGGAGAATATCTTATCACACCCAGGACTAAAGGAAGTACTCTAATTTTCCTGAGATTTCCTCCCTGTCAAGATCACACAGGACTGCAAATAGGTTTTTGCGCATCTAATGAGAACACCTGCAAAATTTCATACATTGTTTTTCAGATTAGACAGCTGGCAATAGAAGGACCAATAGGCCTATTCCTAGAGCAACCGAAAATCACGCTCTGGCCCTCTATAAGCAATACTGCCCTTTTATACCTACATATAAATAAAAAAAATTCAGATACCTAAGGGAAAACTACTGGACTTAATAAAACTTTTAAAGTATCCAAGATTATTGCTGGACACCAATCAGCAAAATCAGGAAGGGAGAAGGCGCAACATAGACGCATGCAGTATGATAATAGCTGTCACCTTTCTGGCTCTCGTGTTTGTCGACCTTCTCAATGTGGTCCCAACCAGCAGCAGACTTGTCCTGGCGGTCCTTCTGCACACCGAACTTGCCACCAAAGCCTTGACTGTAGTCTGCCACAAGCAGTTGGAAAGCAAGCAAAAACAAATACTAATTATTAATAACTAAAATTAACTTAGAAATTCTAAAAACCTCTCCAAGAGGCAAGCAAAAGAAAACGCCAAAGCAAACAGCACTAGAAGCGTAAAAAACTTCTGCAGTGGCTGACGGCAGCCTAGCACACACCACTCACACTAAACAACACATAACTAAAAACACATACCAGTCCTTAGAATTTCCCAAGAAGAAGTTCTAAAACAATAAAAAATAGTTAAATACAAAATCACTACAAATGGGAAAGTTCATTACATGAAAGTCATTCTGAAGCCAAACTGAGCACAGAAGCGACACCACAAAACAATAAGGATGCCACGAGTTCCTTAACACGTTGCCTACGGTGACATTCACTTGGTCGTGAGTTTAGTATTTTTGGTTGCATCACCGGAAATGTGTTTACATTAACTTGACACAGACTTCGTTCCGGCATGAACAGTCGCCCACCCGTCTAAAACAAGCGAGAAGTTCCATTCCATCGGACCTCAAAGCATAATGACTTTCGCGACTTGCTGGGAAGCATCGCAACTTGCCTCAACACAGGCCCACTATTGGTCAATGGGATTTGATCCAAAAAGAAGTTGCTTCACAAAGTTAGACCAGCTGAGATGCTTCGACTTTAATACACGTAGGTAAAGAGTAGGTAAAAATAGAGTCACGACGGAGCAAAAATATCAACTAATAATATAACGCCATCCGTTACACCAATTAGCTACACAAAGAACACACACAATAGAAGATCTACTGTCAAAAAGTGTCAAAATTTTCTATTCAAAATTGAACTGGAGTCACTAAGTTGACGAATGAGCGAAGGTATTTACTGCTTTATATGTAGCTACTATAAGAGTTTCTTTCTGAAACACCAAGTTGGCCGTGGAAAAGTATATCATCAAAAAATTCCCCAGCTCGAATTTTTACGAAGAATTTGTCTTAGTACTTCACATTTTCGGGCGCAAGTGAAAAGTAAGCAACAAGAAAAATGCAAACGGAGAGTGCAATATGGGATTCTGTAGGAGAGTGGACGAAGATGCACACAGGAGTGAGGCCGGCAAAAATGGAAGTGATAGCTAATGGATACGAGCACCACATGATAGGTTATCAAAAAAAACTGACAATATGGAAATGAGGTCAGTGAATGAGCAAATATTTGTTGTGAACAGGAAACGGTGCGACAATGGCAGACAGAAAACTTTTGGTAATTTCCAGATCAGAAAATGTTTTGCTTCAGCTGCAACCAGAGATTAACCATTTAGTGCCTCAATGGAACATCACATTTTGCAGGAATAATATTACATGTAATGTCAATATATGTGTACAGTTGGTACTAAAAGGTTAAAAATTGTAAGAATGAAGAATGTCCACTAATATCGATACTAGTTTTGATGTGCAAACTACAAGAGATTCAAAATTTGTTCACGAGCCAAGTGAAAAAAAAAAAAAAAAAAAAACTGTTGACAGACTAAGCTGTGTCGTCGAACCGCGACGTTTCTCAACTTCAAAGGGTCAGGAAGAATTACGACTTATGTCCAATAAGAGAATGTGAACTAGGTAGTACCTTTTTGACTCTCATGTTTGTCAACTTTTTCGATGTGGTCCCAGCCAGCAGCCGACTTGTCCTGGCGGTCCTTCTGCACACCGAACTTGCCACCAAAGCCTTGACTGTAGTCTGGGCAAGAGATGAGCAAAAGCATATCGAGCAGTGTTCTAAGAGTATCTAAGAAATGGCAGCAGTGGCTGAGAGAATAAGTTAATAGAAGCTAAAGAGTTAATAAGCCAAGCGTACACACAGTGGCAGTAAAATATGCTGCTTCATGTCAGGGCTGAGGAGTTGGATGATCCGATTCCGATTCAGACTCCGGGATTCAGCCAGAGCCCCACACCATTTCCTAGGATCTCCAAAAATTCTGAATTTGATTCTCTTTTCAAAGAAAATAGTCCTAATTTCACCGACTCTGATTCCTCGCTCCCAAATACGAGAGAGTCTCACCGATTCGGAGTTTCCTGCCCCATACATCCGCAAGACTTCCATACTGTTGAACCTCATGGAAAGAATGGATCATTGTATGGCTAACTTGCTTAACAACTCCCCGCTTCGCATATTTGTATTAAAATGCAGGAGGCAGCCGCAGCACACATGAGTGGACTTCATACTGACAGCAGCCACTCGGTAAAGATTCTCCACGTACGGTATTTTCCAAACAAACGGAGCTAACTTCGATCACGTACTTGGTCAACCCTCTCTTCTAATTCTATACAAGTTACTAAGGTGCAGTGAAGAAAGTAAGGTCAGTAGGAGTGTGAAATCGGAAGGAAGCAAAGTGAACAGGAAAGACAGACGTCCCGAAGGCCTGGCTAATGGCTAAGGCACCTACAAGGCCGCCCTCAGCTAACCTAGCTGTAAGGCCTATGGTCCATCCTATGTCCTTGAAGGGAGCTCTTTGTTGCAACAGTAGACACAATCTCAACATACGCATTTGTGCCATAACCATCGATTCTTTTTGTTGATACCAGTAGATACATATGATAGAGTTCGCTGTAGTTTCCCTTGCATGTACATGTGCGTAGGTTTATTCTTAAACCCTTTACTAGGTAACATAGCAATCAAGTCTAAATTAACTGCTGTCATTTTAGTGACCTATACGGGAAAAAGGGTTATACGGTGAATAAGATAACAAAACTTTATTCTGTATTCTATTTTATAACCTGTTGAACAATTTTTTTTCCTGTGTGACGAGCTCCTAAAACATTTTTCCGGCCGATAGAATGAATTTAGGCTATTTAAATTTTTCAATATCTACCTAGTAGCCTGAATAACTAAAGGCTTAAGTGAGAGTTCCGCCACAGAACCCCGTGAGTCTCTCATGGGAGAAGAGTCAAGTAAACGCTTATGCAAGCAAGAATCACTGAGTTATAAAGTTTACTACTGTATTTAAATAACAGGGGTTATGCTAAACAGAATTACAACATCGAAGCGATGAGTGTTAGCAAAAGAGCAGCTATTGACAATTAAGACCAAGTTGTTTATGTTGTTTATAAGCAACTGCATTTAAAATCGAGCAGCGAAACGACTGTAATTCCAGAACACTAAACATCGGTTAAATTTGCCTGAAAGATTCTGATCGAAATCCAAGTTCAGTGTTCTAGGACATGGGTTACATCTAGTATTTAAAAATATCAGAGCGGGTTTCAGCGAATGAGCTTGCATATAAGTTTTGCTGCTGTGAAAAGCACATCAAATACACTAAAAATTTTCACTATGCAATGCCAACAGTAATGCCTAGCTATTGTTAATAAAGCAACATTAAAATGACATATAGGCCTATCAACAGTACCTTTCTGGCTCTCGTGTTTGTCGACCTTCTCTATGTGGTCCCAACCAGCAGCAGACTTATCCTGGCGGTCTTTCTGTACTCCAAACTTGCCACCAAAGCCTTGACTGTAGTCTAGAAAATGGAATTGCAGACCATCAGTAAAAGTAATCAATGAGGACACCGACAGTAGCTACAGACGTTGAAGAGCTTACATGCGTAAAATAATGAAATGAAGGCGAGGTGCTCTTAATTATAGAGCGTAATCCAGTGGGGCTAGGTTAAACGAAGTAGTAAGGTGTACAATAATATAATTGATGTTACAAAATGTGCTTTTTAGTATACGGTAGGTATATGGTAGCAGATCCTCCTTAGTGACTGCAACGGTGTTTCAAGAGAAGGCGCGGAAGGGATCCTTAGCATGGGAATAGAAGCATGAACCCCATGCATAAGGGTGTTCTCACACGAGGCAAACGCGCACGGAAACAGCAAGTCAGGAAACAGAAAGAAGCATACAAAAAGCAGCATAAGCTGGAGCACAAAATGAAAGAAGGCATGTGGGCACAAAACAAAGATACGCGGAAGGCCAAGCTAAGACTAGGTAACCTATGGAATCTATTAGGTGAACGTTAAATTTATTGAACCTGAACCGCCGCACTTTTAAGGTGATCTAATAGAGGAAAAAATGCTGAACATACAACATGCCGATTGAAACGTGAAATTCATCCACGAGTGTGCAGTCCACACAATATCGACGCGCATGGGAACGTCAAAGTGGGAAAGCAGCACAAATAGAAAACAAACTAATAAGCTGGAGTATGGAAGCGGAAGGAAGCAAAGTGGGCACAAAGGTAAGATATCTCGAAGACTTAGGCACCGAGTAAGGAATCCATGGTGTCCTTCACGGGCGCTGTTCCCCATAGCCTAACATAGGATGGGTAAATCGAACCCAATGGCCCATCTTATGAACCTTGAGGGGTGCTCGTAGTTCGAGCAACCCAAACATCGAAAAAACACTTATGAAATTAAGAACAATTTTAACAGTGTGACAAAAGTCGTATATGTACAAGGTGTCTACAAAAATGTGAAAACCACATTTTACTACCTTTTACTACTTTTTACTACCTTTCCAACACAAGATTTTACTACCTTATAATTGCATAACTATATCTTAAGGAACCTCAAATGAGGACCCTGCGGCCTCCACATCTCCCCTTACAGCCGCCTCGACCTCCACAATAAAAGAATGGGGAATAAGGTTGAAAAAATGGGGTGTAACACCCTTTATTAAACAATATTATTGTTTGGCTATCTATNACTAACCTCTTCTTAGCTTCTGGGATGCAGGAAAAATAATTAAACTACAACTGATAACAAACAAATAATGGATGACTGAGGCCGGAGGAATGTCAACTCCCCTTAATATAGGACCAAGTACCCCATAGTAGCCTACCCTGCGGAAATAAACTTATAAAAATCACGGTTATTGTCAGTGAATAGAAATAAATTTACTACTTAGCAGCAAATTTTACTACTATTTACTACCTCTCAGATTTTACTACTTTTTACTACTTTACTACCTTGTAGACACCCTGATGTATGTATATATATATTGAGCCACATACTATGATGGAACTTCCATGGTAACAGCTGACCCCATTTGATTCTACCGCTAATATCAAGCGGTCAACCTCTCGGTCACCATGAGCACCAATTGCAGTTATGATAACTCAGTTCTTCATACCGGTTGCACACTCATTGCTAATTCAGCTTGGGATATAATTGAGAGCCTATTATGAGTACCTACTGCGTTTCTTTTTCAATCCCGGGCCCTGGTTCATCAAATATAAAACAAAAAACTTACCGGTGCCCATCCTTCTCTAGCTAAGCCATTACCGTACAGAGCAAGTCGATTTAAATCCTATCTTCCTGATACTGCGCTTTTCCAGGACAAGGACTTTCTCCTAAAGGAATACAATTAAAGATTGATGCCTTGTAGCGCAGCAGCACAGCTAATACAAGTAATACGCTTGTTGCCACGCGGTACACAACAACGAACGTACCTACCTTCTTAGCCAATGTGGAACGCGTTGTTGCCTGTCAGTACCGTAGAAGCAGTGGTTATGGGCGGTTGTGTGTTTTTTACTAGTATCATGTTCTTAAAAAAGCAGGTCCACTGGCAGATCACACTGCGCATGATTTACTGTTTTTCTTATCGTATATAAAATTGCCAAATCAGCCGTGTATTAATGGCAGTTCAGAAAAAAAACGAGGATGACCTAGTGAAAGAAATATAGTAAGAAATCAGATGCAATAACGTGAACAATATTGTCCGGTGTATAAAGAGTCGGCACTTTTCAAGAGTGATGTCATGATGTCCTGCCAGTTATTATATTATTATCATATTGTGGGTTTTCCCGCCGTATTAGATACAAAGGCTATATAACAGCGATCCAACTTTGTATGATGCAGTTTAGAAGTTGAGTTGAACTCAAATGAGTTCTATTAGAACAATCTTGGCCAGGTGCACCATGTCTGGCAGGAAATAAGGCGCGAGTATCTCCAACTCTACACGGATCGGTCGAACGAAATCGCTCAGCCTTGCGGTGCAGAGGAGACGAAAAACAAGAAGAGAAGAAGACAGNAAAAATTTTCACTATGCAATGCCAACAGTAATGCCTAGCTATTGTTAATAAAGCAACATTAAAATGACATATAGGCCTATCAACAGTACCTTTCTGGCTCTCGTGTTTGTCGACCTTCTCTATGTGGTCCCAACCAGCAGCAGACTTGTCCTGGCGATCTTTTTGCACTCCAAACTTGCCACCAAAGCCTTGACTGTAGTCTAGAAAATGAAATCGCAGACCATCAGTAAAACTAATCAATGAGGACACTGACAGTAGCTACGGACGTTGAAGAGCTTACATGCGTAAAATAGTGAAGTGAAGGCGAGGTGCTCTTAATTATAGAGCGTAATCCAGTGGAGCTAGGTTAAACGAAGTAGTAAGGTGTGCAATAATATAATTGATGTTACAAAATGTGCTTTTTAGGATAAGGTAGGTATATGGTAGCAGATCCTCCTTAGTGACTGCAACGGTGTTTCAAGAGAAGGCGCGGAAGGGATCCATAGCATGGGAATAGAAACAGGAACCCCAAGCATAAGGGTGTTCTCACACGAGGCAAACGCGCACGGAAACAGCAAGTCAGGAAACAGAAAGAAGCATACAAAAAGCAGCATAAGCTGGAGCACAAAATGAAAGAAGGCAAGTGGGCACAAAACAAAGATACGCGGAAGGCCTAGCTAAGGCTAGGTAACCTATGGAATCTATTAGGTGAACGTTAAATTTATTGTACAGCCGCACTATTAAGGTGATCTAATAGAGGAAAAAAATGCTGAACATACAACATGCCGATTGAAACGTGAAACTCATCCACGAGGGTGCAGTCCACACAGGATCGACGCGCACGGGAACGTCAAAGTGGGAAAACAGCAAAAATAGAAAACAAACTATTAAGCAGAAGTATGGAAAAGGAAGGAAGCAAAGTGGGCACAATGGTAAGATATCTCGAAGACTTAGGCACCGAGTAAGGAATCTATGGCGTCCTTCACGGGCGCTGCTCCCCATAGCCCAACATAGGGTGGGCAAATCTAACCCAATGGCCCATCTTATGAACCCTGAGGGGTGCTCGTAGTTCGAAACTTCCGTAACTTGCGCAAATAGTAGCTCGGTGTCACTGTCACCACGAGGTAACCCAAACATTGAAAAAATACTAATGAAATTAAGAACAATTTTAAATATATATATATAGTGAGCCACATACTATGATGGAACTTCCATGATAACAGCTGACCCCATTTGATTCTACAGCTAATATCACGCGGTCAACCTCTCGGTCACCATGAGCACCAATTGCTGTTATGATGACTCAGTTCTTCATACCGGTTGCACACTCATTGCTAATTCAGCTTGGGATATAATTGAGATCCTATGAGTACCTGCTGTGTTTCTCTGTCAGTCCTGGGCCCCCGGTTCAGTAAATATAAAACAAAAAACTTACCGGTGCCCATCCTTCCCCAGCTAAGCCATTACCGTACAGAGCAAGTCGATTTAAATCCTATCTTTCTGATACTGCGCTATCCCAGGACAAGGACTTTCTCCTAAAGGTAGGTATACAATTAAAGATTGAAGCCTTGTAGCGCAGCAGCACAGCTAATACAATTAATACGCTTGTTGCCACGCGGTACGCAACAACGAACGTACCTACCTTTTAGCCAATGTGGAACGCGTTGTTGCCTGTCAGTACCGTAAAAGCAGTGGTTAAGGGCGGTTGTATGTTTTTTACTAGTATCATGTTCTTAAAAAAGCAGGTCCACTGGCGGATCACACTGCGCATGATTTACTGTTTTTCTTATCGTATAAAAAATTGCCAAATCAGCCGTGCATTCCCGGCAGTTAAGAAAAAAAAATAACGACGATGACCTACTGAAAGAAATATTGCAAGAAATGAGATGCGATAACGTGAACAATATTGTCCGGTGTATAAAAAGTCGGCATTTTTCAAGAGTGATGTCATGATGTCCTGCCAGTTATTATTATATTATTATCATATTGTGGGTTTTCCCTCCGTATTAGATACAAAGACTATATGATAGCGATCCAACTTTGTATGATGCAGTTTAGAAGTTGAGTTGAACTCAAATGAGTTCTATTAGAACAATCTTGACCAGGTGCACCATGTCTGGCAGGAAATAAGGCGCGAGCATCTCCAACTTTACACGGCTCGGTCGATCGAAATCGCTCAGCCGTGCGGAGCAGAGGAGACGAAAAACAAAAAGAGAAGAAGACAGAAGAAAGCGAGCATTCGTGCGGCGGTCCCTTCCGTGGCCCCCCCTCCACGGCAGCAGATAGGAGACCCATGGGATTGGTCGCTTACCCCCATTCGGCGGCCCACCTCGCGGAATAGAAGAGGAAATATAGAGAACCTACCTAACTCTACAAAACTAACCTCATCAGCAGGAACTGCAGCCAGATACTACATCCCTTGCAGAGAAGGCACTCGGGACCCTTGGGTGCGTGATGCACAAACATATGTGAGAGGAAAATTCCTGCCAGTTTTCGTTCGCTAAAATGTAGCAAAAATTAAGGCCATTTTCAAGAAATATGTTAAGAAGTATTCTTCTATTAGGTTTAAAAGTTAGGAAAAGAGATGTAGGGAGCACGACGAGCAAACATTGAGATAGCAGGATGAGGGTGTTACTGAAACATGCGCTACAACGGTCTCTGGACTGGTGAGAAGAAAGATTCGGGAGGAGGAAAGCAATGATGGTTACACTAGGACATGAAGACTCTTTTGTTTAATTCTCTGAGTATATTGAAGCAACATTTGCATGTACGAAAGTACAGAGAAAAAGAACCACCGAAGAAATTCAAATAAAACGTGAAACTGTATCACCTTTCTGACTCTCATGCTTCTCCACCTTCTCAATGTGGTCCCAGCCAGCAGCAGACTTGTCCTGGCGGTCCTTCTGCACACCGAACTTGCCACCAAAGCCTCTGCTGTAGTCTGGAGGTTAGGCAAACGAGCGGCGGAAGCAATCACAGCATGGCCAGCAGCAGCAGCAGCAGGCAAGCAAAATCGCAGCATTTATTATTACTAGACTTACCCAAAAGTACTCTTATAGTACAGTAGAATTTGAATGTCTAGTCCATTAACACGTAGGCCGCAATATGGACCACATTTGGTAAACAGTGTCATAGAAGTACTCCAGCCTATTCTTGGAATGGCGGCCTACCTATGTGTCAATGCCCAAAGTAAACATTTACCGATATTTCTCATTATTACTATGGCGATTAGTTTAAGACTCCGTTTTCATTTTCTTCTAAGTATAACACTAATAACAACGTCTGAACACAAGGGTTTCAAAAAGGCAGGAGTGATCTGATGATGCACTCAAGCCGTAACTGATACTGAACTAAAACTATACTGAATAGTTTGACCATTCGTTTTCAAAGTCCAAACCAAAGGCGATCCCACAGAGGAATAAAGAAGGGACATAGATACCAGATGTCAATAGAAGCGTGGAACCCATACACGATGGTGTTTCCACACAGGATCAAAGCGCATGAGAACAGCAAGTTAGGAATGCAGAGAAAGAACAGAGGAAAGTAAGTTCAGTTGGAGTATGAAATGTGAAGGAAGCAAAGTGGGCACGAATGACAGAGCGCTCAAAGGCCTAGCTAACGGCTAAGGTAACCTACAGGGTCCGCCTGTTGGCACTGCTCCCAACTAACCTAACCCCATGGCCTTGGGACCATACTATGCCCCCTTGGGGGAGGGGGGGGGGTCGGTTGGATAGATTTGATTCAATCGATGTTGAAATTTACCCAATCGTTCAAAGGTGAATTATTTGAAGGTGACATTCTTTCTGTGCACCGATATGTCATAACACAAAAACTGTCTTGCGTTCAATTGTCCTGGAGCAGACCTGTCGTAAATGGCGGTGTTGGAGACTTGGAGTACCATGACAGGCTGGTACTCCTACGGCTTGGTTGATACCACTGACGTGAAGGTAAAGGCAACCTGACCGCGCACCCCTACTGTACTGGGTAACCCACACGCAGTGCTTTGTGCTCCAGCCTAACTGGCTCCAAAGGAGTGCACGGCTGCATTCGACCAAAATTTATCAATGATGAGCTATGGCGCCACCGACCGAGTCTCCCTTGTAACAACCCCTGCCCCCCTCCCGACCCTCTCCATTTTCGGGAGAGACTTGCGCCCCCGCTGCAACTGTGCAGATATCAAATGCTGAGTATGAACGTAAAACACTACAAGAGCTCACTTGCCTGAGTTTGAAGTTGAGCCTGCAACGCCCAGTGTTACAAGCTCAGCACTTGAGGCTACTGCTACCACGGGTATAATATAAAATATCAGATGCCCTTCTTAAAAATGGTAAATAATTACTAGCTATGTGCCGAGATAACACCGGATGACTCAAATACTATGGCATATATACCTACCACCTGATACTTTCTAAAGGCAGACTTACAAAACAGTTGTAATAAACGTGTTCTCAACTTCCCAAGTTGTGTCCAAATACGGAGCTGTGTCCGTTTAAACATCAGAAAAGTGTATAGCTCTTTGAATTCTAATTCACCGTAAATAATAAAAGAAATCAAAGCAGTGCCGGTGCAGTAGGTGGTCGACTTGAGAAGGCTGAGATACGAGTCTGGTATAATACCTGTGCCTATAAGTTAAGTGAGGTGCCTATATGTTAAGTCAAAGGCCTATAAGTTGGATCAAGTGCCTATAAGTTGGATCAAGTGTCTATAACGTTAGGTTAGGTGCCTATAAGTTAGGTTAGGTGCCTATATGTTAGGTTAGGTGCCTATAAGTTAGGATAGGTGCATATCAGTTAGGATAGGTGCCATAAGTTAGAATAGGTGCCTATAAGTTAGGATAGGTGCCTATAAGTTAGAATATGTGCCTATACGTTGTTAGGTTAGGTGCCTACTAAGTTAGGTTTGCACTAATTCTAGCAGACCTGAAGTTGTCTTAACGTATCTTAATCCATTCCTAAGACTTTCGCTTATGAATTAATCTGAGTTTCTAGAAAGACTAGCACTGAAATGTTGTAAACAGACCACGCTATGAGAGAAAGGGTTAACTAACCAAACCTAACCCATATACTTTGAGGTAACAAGGCCACACACACCGGGTCACCAGAAGCTTTACATCACTGGCATCATTTGATACTCTACATAGTTGAGGGCTAATGTTATAGTAAATTACCTATTTGATAAAAATACAGCTGATTGAGGACACAACATTTGGACGCTGAGCTGAGAGAACAGTTTTACCGGCATGTCGTGTGAGCCCGGCTTAACTCAACCTGACTGCCAACTCATGTAAAGCTACACAGCAAGCCCAGCAATAACGCAAAAGAAGTAAAGAGGCGTTCTTAAACTTTCTAAAAAAAAGGGAAACCGAATGTCAAAACAAATGTCAAAAACTATTGAAAAAAGCAGCAGCAAGGCGTAGAAATCCTACACCAATCAGCAACGAGACAAACTATCTGAAGCAGTGGAGGCTATGCACTAAAACTGACAAAAAAATTAATAAAACTCAACACAGCTCAATCACTGGAGCAATCTAGCACGAGAAGCAGCAAGAATTAGGAGTTGCTGACCGAAGCCTTACCTTTCTGGCTCTCATGTTTGTCGACCTTCTCAATGTGGTCCCAGCCAGCAGCAGACTTGTCCTGGCGGTCCTTCTGCACACCAAACTTGCCACCAAAGCCTTGACTGTAGTCTGCCACCAGAGAAGGTAATGCTCTAGTTACATGAATATTATTTCGAATGATGTGTTGCAAAAACGTGCAACGCGTTATCAGTTATAACACACAGTTTGGTACTTAGTCTCTCTGTCCTTCATAAGTATTACTTAGAAGAGACTCATTTGCTCGGCCGCTGCTTTGTGTAACTTGAAATCTAAGATTTGAAAACGTCTGAAATACTTCTGAGCGGTGACCTGGGTACTGAATTCTACTTCCTTCTCACAGCAAAGCTTTAATTGCTCTCAGTAGATGCTTAATAGCTACATTGAGTAGGTCAGCAAAGGAAATTATTACTGTTAGCTACATTGAAGGTTTTCTCGCCTTATCAAATCGGTATGACGACTGTATAACAGCGATCCACTTTTGTATTGCAATGGGAAAAGTCCGTTCGTGGTCAGGTGGTGCAGTTTTGGAGGTCAGGGGCGGGTAGAACGCACTATGCAACTGCAACAACCAATTGAGCTGCCACTGCTGCACCGCACGTTCCGGCCACACAAGGCACCCTTTGCTCCCAACCGATTCTGGTCTCACCTAACTTTGCTCTGCCCTTACCCTCTTTTCAACCTCAACTCCTTATCTCCAACCTACTGCCTTTCACTTCACTTTTGACTCAATGGGTCCCCGGTCACTCCTGTGGCCTAGCCTCGTTGATTGCTGACGGGTTCATAGAAACATTCGGCAGCAAACACCGTGGCGAAGGATCTCCCCCAATAACTACAGAGGCCCTTGTGCCCTTGTGAGGGGGATTGATTTCTTAAATGAAGCCCACCGAGTCAAATTTCCGCTCTGTCCTAAACTCTTCCTTCTGGGACCCTTGTGAGGTCGGACTGCCGCAGCAGGTTAGGTCAAGGGAGGAGTTACGAAGCGGGCCTAGCTTTCAGGGGACTAAGAATCGGTCTACCAATGTCAGGGTAACCGCAGTTGCACCACATATCCACGATCCCTGCTTT
>LQNS02276925.1:8468197-8480496 GCA_001587735.2 Parhyale hawaiensis | reverse complement strand
CTGGCCGGCTCGCTGGCCGGCTCGCTGGCCGGCTCACTGGCCGGCTCGCTGGCCGGCCCGCTGGCCGGCCCGCCGGCCAGCCATATTATAATTCAACTTTACTTTCCGTTAGTTAGTTAGTTAGTTAGTTACTTAGTAGGTTTCTACGACCATGACGCTTCCATCAATAATAGAAAGGGGGCAGTAATTGCATCCTTGAGGTATGCTTGATGCGAAGTGGGAATAGATAAATAGGAGACAAAGAGTAAAGTTCAAATTGATGCTGCTACTATTTGCAGGTCTGACTTGGAACATTTTTTTAACCGAAAGACACAAAATTGAGGAAAACTTCTTTTGTTCTGTAGAATTTTCGCAGGTTCCTTCAGTGATAGACAGGGGAATATCAAGATGATACGAGTCTGAGATATCATTGAAATACATTGCTTGTGTTGTGTGGAATTTCCACAGATAACAGCTAGTGAAGATATATCTTCGATCTTGGAATCATAATGTAGTTTTCTTGGTAGCCTCACAGCTCGGAATTTAATCAAATTCCGTGATACTTCATTGCTTGCTAATATAAACCGCTTCTCTGTGCGTGTCAAATATTAGAAAAAAGGAATGTGCTGCTCAGATAAACTGCTACAGAGAGCACTCATCTGTGTGACAATTTGAGATAGATGCTGTAGCGTATCCTTCAGAAGGATATTAGTAATAAAAGTATGATCAATGAAGATGGGTCATCACAAGTGTATAGTTAGTTTTTGCAGCGTAGGTATTCAAGTACAATTATATTAATATTAGTTTCTTAAGTAAATATACCGCAGCGTCGACAATTTTCCTGAAAAAATTAACGTTTCGGCAAGTTAATTTTCCATCTTCAGAAATTCAGAATCTACAACCTACAAAGGATAACTAAAAAGAACATCTTATTTTGCATGAACTAAGTCTGGACAATGTTATCATGGAGGACCTAAAAGGCAAATGCGAAACGAGAGTCCCTGTATAAGCGCGGGGACGGCATGGGAAGAGGAGGGAAGCGGGCAAGCACAGTCGGAGGCAAAAGCGTCAGTCATGGATCGTGACGAGTGGCAAGGCTAAAGTAATTATGTTGAGGCTAGGTTTTATTTTATGGATATATAGTGATTCTAGGGTTGTGAGTTCTATTGGATTAGAATAAGCTATGATAGAGAAGTCTTTCCTGCTAATCGGATGGTTGTTTTGCTCTGCATGAAGACGGGGACCTGACTGTGTAGGTTTTGCTAGTGGTAAACCTGTTCCGCTTGATATACCTAAATTTTGGTCAATGCGGACTTTGAAATGCTGTCCAGTGCTGCCTTAGTACACAGCTGAGCAGCTCGTGCCAGAAAAGACGTAAACAACACTGGACCGAAGGTTTGTAGAAGGTTTATCTTTGAATTTAAAATAGCATCCTAACGTAAATGTATTTTTGTAAGAGAACCCTAAGTTTATGTGCGGGTAGGCCTTAAGATAGACAGCATCTGCAGCATGTACAAGATAATTTTTAGCGGTCAGAGCGGGCCACACAAACTATGAATTCAGGCTTGTTTTATTTTTCCATGGAACTAACAATTCTTTTCAATGCGCAGACAACACGACATAGAGAGCACCTGTATCAGATGACCTTGATATCACAGCAGCCAGAGCGGCCCACACAAACTGTGAATTTAGCCTTGTTTTATTTTGCCATGGAACCAAGAATTCTTTTTTCTTTTCCATGCGCAATTCACAACAGCTAAAGAGCACCTGTGCCAGGTAACTTTGATAACACAGCAGCCAGAGCGGCCCACACAAACGATAAATTCAACATTGCTTTATTTTACCATGGAACTAACAACTCTTTCCAGTGCGCAGGGAAAACAAGACAGAATGCACCTGTGCTAGATAACCCCGATATACAGTCGCCAGGGCGGCGCCCCAGCCATAAACTTACTTTCCCGGGGAATAGAAGGGGAAAAAATAAACTCGTGCTAGTGCTTTGCGCTACAGAGAAGCAATCTTCACTCAATACACACTTGGTGCAAACCGTAACTTCAGGTTTCCATGAGCTTTGTAACAGTTTCCCTACGCGCTTCACTGTCGAAAAATTAATGCATCAGAGATTATTAAATGCTTTCTCATGACTGCCCTACCCCATGACGGTCTATTGGTAACATATCTTGTTCTTGCAATGGAGTCTCCATGTGCTCCATGAGAGCTATATGAAAGTTTTGAGAAATAGTTCACTTAATTTATTTTATTATTAGTGTTGCGTGAAAAAAATTTCCAAATCTGCGGACGATGAGAAAGTAACAGAACTATGTCGCAGCTGTTGGAAATTATAGAAAAGAGCAGGTCATCGGTAAAAGACGAAATAAATCGAAATCGAAGTATTCACTCATAATTATGATTCCAGCTCAAGAATGCCATATTACTCTGAATAAAGCTCACTTAGTTTATTATATTTTAATGACGATGAATTGGACTCCAGAAGTGCTTCTGACACATGCGAGCAATTGTCGTGTTGTATTCATCTGCTCTTTTCCAAACCTGAAGCCAACGCTCTTTCAAAATTCAATCCTGTAATAAACTGAAAAATTTCATAGATGCATTGATACGTATCACTCTGCAACCATAGAGACTGTAGGACATTCTCAAGACGCAATTGAAATAATAAAGAAACAATGAAAAATAGGTATTTATGATCGTAAAGTATCAACCTTGTCCATATGACGCCCCAACTTATTACCAGGAGTGTACGACAGCTTAATTGGGACTTCCACGTGCGCTAACCTTTTCCGTATCATCAGGCTATGTCTACAGGTTGTAACATATTGGTAAAGTGTAAAATAAAACGTGTTTTAAAATTGTCTGAGACCAAAGCAGGTACTAAGCAAAGTTCAAATGAAAAGCGAAACGTGCTATCCTCTTATACGTGTGTCATACAGTGAAATTTTGAGTCTGTCATAGTGAGTCACACATCTAAAACAAGCTGGGTAGATAATTCGTCAAAAAAAAATCAGCACATAACCAAACACAGCCTTCCATTTGTATGAGACTCCTATAAATAATGTTGGCCTTGGCTCA
Organism: Parhyale hawaiensis; assembly: GCA_001587735.2. Lineage (NCBI taxonomy): Eukaryota > Metazoa > Arthropoda > Malacostraca > Amphipoda > Hyalidae > Parhyale > Parhyale hawaiensis. Next base: position 8,477,430 of record LQNS02276925.1, on the reverse strand, counting down.
ACTTGCTTCATGCAATCAAATGAACATTTTCAGCCTCCACTTATGAACTGCTTGTGCGTAGTGCCTGCAGAAGTTATTTACACCCCGACGTTAATACTGCATTTTTACTGACCCTATGCATGCTTTCTGTAGCAATGCAGATTCGAACATTGCTGATGTAGTGAAATAGTCCAGAGTAAATTCAAAAAACCCTTGTTTCCAATGCAACCATTTGTTGTCCTCATTTTGGATGCAGAAGAAACTCCTGATCAAAATTCCACGAGAAGCCAGGTTGCATTCCGTGGGAAATTTTTTTCTCCTTAATTCGAAAAAAGTAGCCGAAAAAATTTAGAAAATCTGTTGCTGACCGTACCTCGCCTTGAAATTGATATAAATGCTCGACCTTGGATTCAAAATGTAGGTTCTTGGGGTCAATAAAAACGCTCGAGTTACGTTTTATAGTGTAGTACTTGCAACAAGATGAATGTTTTAACACTTCAGTGCGTTTATTCGTGAAAAAACAACCCTCTTTAATTCTGAATATTACTGCTTCCTGAGGCTTTGGAAGAGCAACGCGCACACTCTACTTGTTAATAATTTCAGAATAAACTACAATAAATCGAGTAGAGTACGTAAGGCTACCCTAATCGACAAAAAGACTTACTGTTTTCGGTGGGAAGAATCTGACGACCTGTATCACCGTTAAATTTTTCATTGAATATCAGTGCTTTCTGGGAACCACCTCGCAATAAGGAAATCTTGTGTCACAGACCGGTCGGATTGATAGTGAACTTGAAAAACATCTAGTTAAGGGCGATGGAGATAACCATGGCTCGGCTAAGATATTCCAAATGCGAAAAAGTGAAGTTTAACAGGCCGGAAAGGGAGACCTAAAAATAATTAATTATCACTGTCCACTGCAGTAACACTTAATGGTCAGGCAGTAGCAATGGCAACCAGGGATGAGCTGAATGATGAGCAATCAGATATAAATGACGAAACGTTAACGTAGTGAACATAATAATTTAGTTCAAAAAAGTGCCCATCGCAACATTCATGAAGGGAGCTGAACTATGTTGACTGAGCAAACTTAGCAATGCTACTAGCGTGCAACTAAACAGCCAGACCGCAAAAGTATTGCAGCAATACGCACTTGAAGAGTCGTGCTGGCAGGTACAAAATCAGCAATTGTTCTTTCTCCCTCCCCTCAATAAATTTATTTTCGCCCGTTCGAGGCAAAATGAATGTCGGCGATGCAAATATCTCAAACTATCAAGTCTAGAGTATATCTATATTATCACTTAATAGGTAAAAGGAACTGTGCACGATAATACAACTCACGAATGCGAGGTAGCTTTTGAAGAGGAAATTGTAGAGAACTGATTACGTTTTCTAACTTGCTTGAGAGCTGAGGTACAGTTCTAGTTGTAACAAAAATGATGAACTCTTATTTCGAACTTGAGAACTTCATAGAGATGGAACTATTGAAGTTTCTTGCAACAGGGTAACTCGACAGAAGAAGTAGGTGAAGTTAGGACAACTTTACAGAAGTTAGGGGAAGTTAACAATGCATTCGATACGTACATCGATTTTTGCTCATGTGATGCGAAATAAAAACTATCAACATCATAATATGCGGGGCGATATGGATATATGTGGTTACGTGACCCACTCGCTGAAACTGATCATGCTGTGACCAGGAAGCAGGGAGAGTAGCGGGAATACAACTGAGTTGTAACCACATGTTGGAGAATGACGTTCGAATCAATGAATCATAGTATTTGAAGGTAGGATCCCCCAAGTTTTCGTAAACTGAGAGAGAATTAAAGAACACAGAATAACACTGTATACAAAGTGTTTAAAGCTGTTATTACCATCACCAACATACGCAGCACCATCAAGATTATTTCTAATTTATACACAGGATGGAACAGTTGAACTAGAATACTGGCTTGTACAACATCGTAGCCGGTACCATAACTCATGATAGGCACCAGTACGCTAAGTTGGCGGCTCTCAAGCATATAGTTCGAGAAAGAGAACCGCGATCGGATGATTTCGGCAATTACATATTTCAAAGAGAAAGCAACCCTACCAACGAAGCAACGCTGCGCCAGGTAACAAGGCTCAGCATCATACAGCATAAACGCGAATCGATGCACCACTCTGTGCAGTAAGCTTAGATGACAATAAGCTACAGAACCCCAGACTAAGGAACCCCAGGTTAAGGAGCAGTATTCTTTATGAGGGAGGACATAGCAGTTAAAGCATAGACTCATCAGCTCTCTCGAACCAAGCTCCTTCCAGGTACGCCGCATTATATCAATTTTCTGCGAAACTCGGGAGGCATTAACGTATGTGGGCCTTAAACGTCAACTTAGGATCAAACCTGATAGCTGATGCTCAAGACTACCAGTTCAGTAACCACAGGAAGTGACAAACCGTCCAGCATAAGTTCGGGAAGAGCAGGCCTGACTGTACGCGACCTAGACACGAGAATAATCTTAGTCTCACTTGCATGTGAAATCTTATCCCCAACTTAGAATACTAAGAATCAATAACCTCTAGATTCCGCTGAATGAACTCTGAAACCTCCAACCAATTTCTAGGATTCTTGCAAACAGCCTACAAAGTACTATCGTCTACGATGCCAACAAGTAAATGATGAAAAAATCAAGCAAGTCCGCTGTGCATACAATAAATAAAAACGGGCTCAAAACACTGCCTTGTGGGATCCCAAATACCCCATCCAAAAACTCCCTACTCTGAGCATCGACAATCACACACTGGTGTCTACCAGATGAAACGTGACTAATAACCGTGAAAATGTAATTAACAACACACATCAGTCTAAGCTTATGAAGCAAGCCTATGTGATTCACACGATGAACAGTAGCACTGAAATTAAGCTGGACCAACTTACTATCATGACCCCTATCAAGCACCAACTGCAACACTTGAAAAATGTGAAACAGAGCATCAAATGTTCTCAAGCCTTTTCGAAAAAAATACTTCGTCGGAAGTAAGACACCCTGATTCTCAAGAAAGCGACTCATCTTCGACGCAACAAACCTTTCATAAACTTTAGACAAAAGAGTTGTGATCGAGATGGGTCTATAATCAGAAGCCCGAGATGAGACAGCCCTGAAAGGAACAAGCGTTGCATGCGACAACTATTCGATGATACATAAAATATTCATAGGCACTTCAGCTACACCGCTCGTCGAAGTGACGTCTCTGACGACGTTACTTTTCAATGCTGGATTCACGTGAGGCTCCCCGTTACGCTTTTCGCTTCCTTCTTGTGATAGTCGCAGTGACCACACTTTCCGTACAACCCCACCTTCCTCTTCACTCTGTTAGTTCCTCTTCCCCTAACACCCCTCTCCCCTTCCCTACCCTCTGAAGAAGCTTCGCGCAATCACTAACGCTACCGTGCAATCCATCTACGACATCCCCCAAAGTACCCAATTCCTTTTTCATCACTCTTCGCTGCACATATTCTTTGGTGAGTTACCCGAGCCCCAAAGTTTCACACACGTCACATACTACATTCGTTGAAACCATGCTCCTTTAGCTCCTTTATCCGCACCTCTCTGTTTTCTTTTCTGATGAAATGTCAGTCACGCTTTCGGCTTAAATATTTTACAACACCCTTCACACCTACATAATTATATACGTGCTCTATCTATCACCTTTCATTTCTTATGAACCTTTCGTCTCTTTCCAACTCTCACACCTGCCCCATTCTACCGTTACTGATTTGTTATCTAATCCTTCCTTTTCCCCCGTATCTTCATCCATTCACTATCGCCGCCCTGGTCTGGTACCCAATATCTCAGCCTCCCCATAAAACCAAACTGTAAATCGTCCAAAACGCTGCTCTGCGTGAGGCCATCAGTTATCGCCATATGGCTTCTAGTAGCCATTTTCATCGCCAGACCCAACTACTCCTCGTCAGGGAAGTTCTTAACCTTCTCAGTAAACAGTAACTTCTTGAAGTCCTGGAACAATAGCATCCATCATATGGAATGGTTACCGCCACTGCCAAGTAGAAGCCGTATTATGTGGTTGATGTTTGTTCTGAAAAGAAATTCGCTTTGTCCCAAAGTAGCGCATCGTTTATTATGAATAGTGCAATGGTTTAATTTATGTATAGCAGAATGCAGAATCTTCTCACGTAACAGAATCCTCGTTTATCAGTCCTGATACAGATTTAGTGTGCTTTCAACGAATGCTAACATTGGATACGATGAATAGTATTCTTCCGGTTGAATCAAACTCTGATATTCGTCGATCATATCAATTAATAAATCACGCGGTGTAGCGTGGAAACTACCATTGAAATCGAGCTGGAGCTTATGTTCTTGATAACGTTCTCTAATCATTTCACTAATAATTTCAACTCAGAGCCCCTCAGTCGTGAGATAATATACATTTCAGCGTAATCGATCCCTACATTGTTCAAGCATAACACATTTTTTTTAAAAATTACATTTTTGAGCCCTTAAGCTTGAAAAAAATTTCTCATGGGCTTTTTGGTCAACGTCAACTTTTATTTTGATACCAAAATATTCGTCAATTTACCATTCATTACGGTTTCGAGGTAGCTAACTGTTGGATTGGTGTGCTAAAAAATTAAAAATAAAGGTAAGGACTTTAAGGAATTCTGCAATGCCGGTTATTTATGTCCATGTGAAAAAAGAACAAGAGAGATGTAATATGCGTAAAGAAAAATTAAAGAAATCCCCACAGATGGTCCAACATAGCGAGTACGACCACCAGAGGGCGAATGTGCACCACAGGGGTGCTAGCGTGCAGCGATATCAGAAATAATGCACAATTCGGTATGTCGGTGTTCCGTTGCTGGGGGAGGAGGATGGGACGTGACCTCGACCAAAAAGTCCATAAGAAAAATCATTTTTTTCTAAGCTCAAGTGCTCAAAATGTAATTTTTCTCTACGTGGCATTTTGGTGCACCAGAGTAGAAAAGGAGGCAGGAAGCCACCCGCAACACAAGGGTAGGCAGGGACAGTAGAGAAGCACCAACCGGCCCTGCGGACGATGCCGAGCATGGGAATGTTCCGCGCGTAAGTGAGGCTGAAAGGTGCCTCGCGCGTACCATGGCCTCTGGCACAAGTGACTGCAGGACCTTCTGGCCTGATAGCCTGAATAAACTGGGAGTAAGTGCAGGAGCGGGGCGGGGTTTGCATAGAATGAAGCAGGGAAACGCTACTCATTTGGTTGAAGCCGCCTCTGATGACGGGCTAGAGCATCGAATAGTTAGAGAGGATCCGGATACCGAGGGACGAGAGCGAGGCTCCCATGACACGGAGGCAGAGCGGAGGATGGCTTCTCTGTTGTCACAACAGGGGAGAACACAAAGGGAACAGGTTGCTCCGAAAACAACTTACAGTGTTTACGGCACAGATGAGCCAATAGGCTGTGAGGAAGAGGGTTGGAATGAGGTCTTGTCGTTATTTGGTGTCATCACAGGACCCACCTACGTCAACTTGGAGAGGAGGCTTCGGAGGGGGCCTGGACAGAGGGGGGAGAAAGTATAAGAGAGCAAGAGAAACGAGGAAACGCGCCGCCCTAAGTGACTCCGGCGAAAGACCACTCACCGACCATCAAAGGGGGGACTAGGACATGAGAGGCGACGAACAGTGAGTTCACTCAAACCGCATGACGAGCAGCAAGGACCATCGATCCGTCCCACTCGGAACGGAGAAACCGCGAAGACCGAACAGAGGCCAGAGCGTAGCTGGGGGAGGGTAGATCTAAATCGGAAAGAGCTGAGGAGAGACCTCCGAACAGGGAGAAGGGCAGTCAAATTCCAGAACCCTACCGGGGGAAGATGCAGCTCCTACAGTTGCAATAGCAGAGGTGTTATGCCCTCAAAGCAGTACGGTAATGTTTTGGAGGGAAGAATCCCATCTGCAAAAGGGGAGGCAATATCCGTGTCGAAATGTGATTGGAGAGTATGGCGAAAACAGCAAAGGCCAAAAAGGGCCGTGATAGTACCAGGAGCAGGATGATGTCCCCGCGATGCACTGAAAAGACATGGATGGGATAGCAATCCCAGACCGTCACCAAATGTTAGTGTTGAGGTCACCTAATGGAGCTGATGCACCGAAATGATATGATGGGACCCAGAGGCCTCGCACCGGGCCGTATTCCGCACCTGCGGCTTGCTCATGCAAGTTCTTGAGCCACCAGGAAACCAAAATGGGGCTGTGAAAGGAATTGCGCTGCCATTGAAGGACCCGAGAGGCCAGCAAGAAAGGCCTCTCAACGTTGCCCACATTTAGCGCCCTCCAGAGCGGAGAAAAGCCACGAGCGGGAATAGTAGCCGTCGCGAATATAAGTAGCAGGAGCAGCAAAATTGAGGTGTCGACAAATACTACACCCAAGATTGTGGAGTCGCGCTCCAGACTGAGGCTGCCAGAGTGATTTCTGTAATAACATCGTTCGTTAAAATGAATACCTACATCCGTGGGTCCAGCTTTGATAGCATGTCGAACCGTCAATTATTGCTGCCTTTGGGAAATTCCGTCCAACAGAGTGCTTGCATAACTCATCAGTTGGCATCTTTTCTTCGCAGTAGCATAACAACTTCTTGTACCCACGTTAGCAGCGGACCTTGCGTGCTGCACAGTTATTCTGAGGGTCCCAGGAACAATCCCCACTACAGCTGAGCGATCTTTGTGCAAGGCGCTCGGCCAAGGCCACCTAGACAACAGGCAACTTCTTTGGCTTCCAAGTGAGTTCCTAAGGCTTTATTCCCCTCAAACACTCGTCTCGTTGAAACACGAGCGTTTTTTGCATTCTTTATGAACCAGAAAAAATAATTTTTGTTATGGACTATCACTCATGCATATTCCGTTCAAAAATAAATGGGTCGGTCGGCAGTGGCTTCTCAGTGCCCGGCCAGTCATTGGAGTTCGATCTAGCAGGGCGACTTATGCTAAATTTACCCTTGTGCAGAGAATTTTCAAGATGTATTGAGCATGAAAATAACATCAATATGGAAGTCTAGGTGGCGTTGGCTCGGTGCGCCGAGTCACAAACTGCTGGTGCGCAAACTTGTAGTGGGGTACTAATTTTAGTGTAGGGGAGTTCGGGTCATTGAACCTTTCGCTAAATGCGTCATAGTTCTTAGCGACCGTGGTCGGCTGCAGCGGTACTTACTCCTCTGGGGCCAGTTGGCCTATATCTGCGGCACGATCAAATGCATGTGTGTTTCCCAGTGGAGGGTGCATTCAAAGTTGACTTCATTTTCCTTGTACAACATCCTAGTAAATTAGAGTGTAACGGGGTTGACATTTGGATGTATTCGACACAACTCATCAGACATGACTAGCAAAAGATAGCCAATCATCAGACATGGCTAGCAAGAGATAGCCAATCATCAGGCATTGATATATGCCTAAAGCCATTCATCGCACATGAGTAATCCAATGCTGTTCCCTAGCAGGCCTTGTTAATCGCCCGGTAGTCAATCCGCAACATTGCAGAACCAAACATTTCAAGGCAACTGAGACTACTCTACAAAAAAATAGGACGGATGCAGAATTTAAAACCGTAATTCAGCTACTGCACTACGCCGCAGTGGCCATAAATTTTGTAAGGGTAATGATGTTCTGGGTTTCTTATCAGTTGGTAACACTTGTGCACTTTGTAAGCTTGTGGGTCAAGCAGTATATATATAAATACAGCAGCCCATTGCCTGTTGAAACATTGTGCTTCTGAATCTGCAAAGCCAATACACAGCTACCCTGTCTGCTTCATCACACGCCTCGAAAACGATCTGGCAGTGTGAGTCTTGCGCTGATTTTTTCTGCCAGTTGCTAGCATGAAATATTTTTGTCATCGTCACAAGTAGATATATTGCCAAATCCGTTGGATTTATCTGCCATTTAACCATGCAGTGTTATTTGGAGAAATATATAGGGTTATAATTCGGTAATTTTTGACATGCTCATAGACTTAACAAGTTTTCAGGCACTGGGAGATGCAAAGACTCCTGCTTTTTTATGTCTAAGATATTTTTCAATTCATTAATAAATTATTTTTCAACAGATGCGCCCAACAGCGCTCCTTTTAGTCGTCCTGGCAGTCTTGGCCGCCCAAACGTCGGCCGTCACTTACCGCAGATGTAACCTTGTGAACTACCTAAGATCCCGAAATCTCTCAACCAGAATGGTGGAAACTCGTAAGTTCTTTTCTGTATCACTCTACACTTCAAATCAAAGCAGCTAATCTTTTTTCTGCACGTTTTACACCGTCATACCTGCACGATAATGATAATCGCCCAACCTGCACTTTTGTTGAGATCCCTTTTCAGCAGTGATTTTCATAGATTTTTTACCCGCAGCTCACCATTGAAGCTAGATACACTTATTTTGGTGTATTTCCATGCCAAAATAGTAGATATTAACGTGATATTTCCATATATGTCGAGCAGTATATCAGTATGATCAATATTGTTTAGAAACATTTATTCAGTTTTATCACTTGGGAAAAAAATCTCATTTTTCTGCAATATAAAATATAATTTTTCAAATTATAGTACTTTTCCGCCGCACACCAGTGTTCCGCAGTGCACCATCTAATCAAAAACCCCTGGCCTAGATTGATAGAACAAAAAAATAGAATATTTCACTCGCGTGGCAAATTAGAAAATTATCTTTGCTCACTCCACTTTTGTATTCAGCGAGCTAGTAAGTAAAAGAAAAAAAACTAGATCGCCTCGGTGGCGTAAGACCAGCACCCGCGGTAGGGACAAATTCAACGAAGTCGTTTTCGATGAACGAGGGTAGGGCACAGCCGCATTCTTTCCATGGATTAGTTCTTCAATAATAACATAGGAAAAAATTGAACACCCTATTCTCCAGACAATTAAATACTGTGTGCCGTGCCTATAGCTCACTAGGACTTAGAGCTAGAGGGAAAAAGTATAGGTGAATTTCCCCAAATAGCAGAGGCACGAGACGCCTCGCCCCCAGCAGGGGAGGGCGAGGGAGCACGAAAATGTGTGTCAGTGTCGTGCACGATTTACCAGCAAATGTGTACAATACCAGAACTTCTCTCCTTTTGCTCGCGGACTGAGTTAATCTAAAGTGCCGCTATATTGCACGGACCTTCATCTGTCGTGTGTGTGTGTTAAGCAGTGCCGTCCTGATTTTGAGTTCAGTGATTGAATTAACAGCCCGGCGAACATTGTGTTAGACAGCACCTTTAGATTGTGCAGT
>LQNS02276925.1:8443814-8454884 GCA_001587735.2 Parhyale hawaiensis | reverse complement strand
CAGTATTCCCGTTCGTTTTTTCCATCGTGTGTGGATGTTTGGAATGGTCTTGATGGCTCTGTCTTTGCTGGTGCTGGTATTGGCAGCTTTAAGCGATCTGTACACAGAGCTATTCTGTGATCTCGGATCTTCGTTTTTTCATTCTTTTGTTTTTCCACCCGCTGTAGCGCTGTACTTTTTTTTTTGTTCCCTTCCTTAAATGAACTGAGGTTCGATATATCCGAGTAGCGCTGTGCTTTATTTTGTTCCCTTCCTTAAATGAACTGAGGTTCGGTATATCTGAGTAGCGCTGTGCTTTAATTTGTTCCCTTCCTTAAATGAACTGAGGTTCGATATATCCGAGTAGCGCTGTACTTTATTTTGTTCCCTTCCTTCAATGAACTGAGGTTCGATATATCCGAGGAGCGCTGTGCTTTATTTTGTTCCCTTCCTTAAATGAACTGAGGTTCGATATATCCGAGTAGCGCTGTGCTGAAACAGGTAATGGACAGAGACGTCCATTGTCGTCGTTGAGATACGAAAGTGACAGTCGCAAAAAATTTCCTATACGCTGGAAACCCAACCGTTTATATTTGGTGTCTCTAGGAAAGAAACTACTGCAGTATCTAAAGCATTAACTTGCAAATGGAACAACACTGTAGTGTTTCGTGAAACTATTGCGTGAATAGACTTCTCGGTTATAAGCCTTTGAAAAAAACACTCATTATTCAAATGTAGCCTTCTCTGTTACAGCTCCATGATTCTAGGTGGTGTGATGGCTCCTCGACCAACAGGTGCAACATCAACTGCTGGAGTGAGTAAAAGAATGGAGCACATAGGTGTTTTTCAGTGACAACTAAATGATACAATATGTATAATCTTACCCGTTTTTACCATCATGTATTGCATAATCTTCTATTTTACACTGAAAATGTAGAGCTCTTTCTATCGTACTTAGAATGCAAAAATCGTTGTCTCACTTTTTATTTTGTATGACCTTACTCAAATGTTACTGCAATTTTCCGATACCCAAAATCTTAATCATTAGCAAATACTTTTTATGTTGTTCTTTATTGACGTACATTTTGAATACTTGTGCAGACCTCAGGAACTCCAACATCGCTGATGATGTGACGTGCGCCCTGAAGGTGCATAGCGAGCAAGGTTACTATGCCTGGTGGGCATATAACACCGGGACGTGCACTGGAGATCTCTCCCACTACACCTGTGGCTGCTAGCTTTGCCAGTTCTGGATCACTTGACTTCCAAAAGCGACAGTGGTTACACTTCGTTTTAGTAGATGTTCAGGCAAGAAGAAGACACTACAGTCTGCTGAAAATCAGCAAGCCTCAAATTTTGTTTTATTTAAATGCAATATTGTTTGAGCTTAAGTAGATGTTTTCAGTAGTTGCTGTTCAAACCCTCTGCAGAAAGTCTAGGGCAGTATCTTTTGCACTCTGCGTTAAGTTTTGATAATTGGTTGTAGGCACTAGCATTCTAATGGGGCGGTTTTCAATAGCTTTTCTCACCTGAGTGTTTAAATAACTTTTATGCTAAAATATAAAGAGCAAAATTGTTGTTTGTTTTATTTCTCATCAGTTAAAACATGCAATCAAGTAAAAAGTCACTACTTATCGGAGGTTATAGCAGTTTTAACTGCTGAACATAGTGAACAAGAACACTAGAAGATGTATCTCAACATTTGCATCTTTACAGTCCAGCAGCTCGTAGAATGTAACGCATCGCAGTGATGATCCAATCGAGTGTACGCTAACAGTTGTGTAGGAGGCAGCACGAAATCAGCATGCTCTCATTGCGCACAGCAACTATTTCCATTCCACACACTTATTGCATACTTTTTCTGTATATGTTAACTAGCTAAGGACTAAGGTTAAAAGAACTTGCTAAACTGCGTACTAATGTTGAGGAAATTGTTCGCTAATAAAAAAAGCTACTATGCCAACGACCGCAAAATACTAATACTACAGTCAAACTCCTAAAACTGAGAGAAAACATTTACCATGAAACTTGGAGAGAATCTCAATTTTATGATGAAGTAGAGCACTCATAGAACACATACCTCCGTCATGCTAGGCAAAGGTAGGAAAATATTTAAATTGGCTCTGAAACCATAATTTTCTTTGTATAAACTCCAAAATCTAATCATTTGTGCCTTTTGATAGTAATAACAGCTTGTACAATTTTCTTGAAGATCCTTTGATAACTTTTTGAGTTATACTGCTAACAAATGTTATGACAAACATGAGTCAAACATACATGCAAACAAACCTATCTGCACCAAAATTAATTGATTAATTAATATCCCCTATGAATTTCATAAAAATCCATTCATTATTTTTTGAGTTACTGTGCTAACAAGCATTAAACTAAAAACAGTGGCAAACGAAAGAACAAACGGATCATTATCAAACTTTGGTCATTTTCTCTTTGTTATATACCTAACAAGTCACGTTCATTTCATAAAAATCCACCCATAACTTTTTGAGTTATGACATCGAGAAAATGAGGCAGACAAACAAACACACGGATTGACATATCTTCACCAAAAGGTTATCATCTGTTCCTCTTAACATACCTAATAATCCCTGCAAATTTTGTCCAAATCGGTTCGTAACTTTCTGATTTATCTTGGTGACAGACAAACACAACGAAAACAAGACCTCCTTGGCGGAGGTAACTAGAGCAATCTGAAGAGCTCATACGTGTGCCAAGCAAGGCAACGGTACTGCCGAATGCAAAAAGGTTCTGAAACTATGATTTTCTTTATATGTATACTCGTTTATTGTTCACTCAATACATAAAATACATTTACAAAGCTAAAAATAACAATTTTTACTCAAAGAACGAGAACAGGAACATACCCACCTGAGAGTAATCAGTCACTTACGGGGTTCTAAAGATGAATGTACACCCGATGGCCTGATACAGTCATACAACTTGATTTTCACCCATCGAAAACATTACTACTGAAATTATTTTACAGTATTCTGTACTATTGACTTGACTAAACGTTAAATGATATTTCAAACAACTATCGCTTCTGTGGTACTTCAAAGACAAATTAGGCTGTTTACGGTTGATAAGTTCCACAACTTTTTCATGCATATATGTAATCTCAACAATCAACAGTATAAAATAATCTTATAATAACATTGCATATGATCTGGCTATTCTACTAGAAAGACATTTCACTTGATGATAATCGGCTACATCAGGAATATCAGCAACTCAGGGAACCCTAGCTGCAGAGAATTATACCGCTCTATAATAATAGATCTAAGTTATTAAACAAATATGGTGCATATAATGTTTATTGGAAAATACATTGATATCGAAGCTCTTTCATTCTGTGTTTTCTGAAACTGTTTGCAAATCTCAACTTGTTTCTTACAGATATTGAAAAGTCGATGTGCGTTTGGTCATAGTATATTTTGTTGAAAGGTGGGCAATTTTTTTATTTGTCAGACATGACTAGTGTTTCAAACCTTATAAAAACAGCTGCTCTAACGTCAGTATAAAACTTTTTGCGCAGGCGTTGTAAATTCGACAGAATGTAGGTAGAGGCAACAGTTTTTGCGCAGTGAGCAGAGCTGCTGAAGCGTTTACATACTTACTGTGTTGCCAAACCGCAACTGTATACACTTTGATTTGCTATAGTGATTGCAGTAATTGAATTGCTTGATAGGAAAAATTTCCACATCCGGTGGTTTAGTTTTGATAAGATCTTCACTCACCAATTACCGGTATTGTAGCGTTTGCAGAATAAGTGTCTAACAAAGCGTCCGCGTGCAGCTAAATTATCAGTTGGCAACAACTGTGCATGGCAGCATAGCAGCAATTATTGACGCGTTCTTGTGACCTTGTCGTGCTTGTGTGCTAGGAATAAAACGAGGCTGATATTTGGATGTCCACAAAGGCTGTCATCAGACATGATGGGCAGCAGCAGGACAATAGCTGGGACTAGCGGTAGCAGACCAATCATCCAAAATGACTAGTAACAGAGCTAAGTAATGACTGTGACCGAGAGCCAGTCCTCAGGCATTCATGGCTCCTGGGCAACTACAGAAACTATACCTCTCTTCGGATATACGACTAGCGGTGTCCGGCCTAGCATCTAACCTGGCCAATATCGAGAAAAAGGTGAATTCAACTTGACCGCACGCCTACTGAGAACCTTACAATCACTGGTTCGTGCTACAGATGTGGGCCAACTGGCCACAGAGGTGTTCGCGGCTGCAGTCGACCACGGATCCTCAAGAGCTATGGCGCCATCGACGGGAAGCTCTTAAGCATCGACCCCCTACCCTCCCCCCATCTAGGAAGGCTATGTACCCTAAAATGAAGAAAATAAGTTGGAAAAAACTATTACTGCGTTTGGCCAACCCCAAAAATCCCATCGCCTGAGCTTCGCTGATCATCTACTCAGTTTATACATCATGAACTAAAAGTAAGAGCATGTTCGATTGAGCGTCGACATTAATCCTTCGAGACTTGACTTGTTTGATACTTCAGGCAGGTGTTCTGGCTTCTACCTGTTCACATGAATTTCAGGCATTAACCCCCCAAAAGATTACCCTGTAGACTGCCAGAAGCTCAATCTTGCTCAGTAAAATGGAGTTTGAAACCAACTGAACGCCATCGCAGCCTCCACTGTGTATGCAACAAAATTGAAAATGCCAATGCATCAGCACCAGTCTGAAGTTTCGAACAAGTTAAGCCTCAAGACTTGATGTCGGCACTCAATCGAACACGCCCTAAAAATACTTTTAATATGGGGAGAAGGTAATAGAAATCAGATTTCATGAGACCGGAAAGAGAAGCTATGGATATTTTCATTGTTGGGATTTCAACGTCAGTAGAGCAGGAAGTGTAGAAAATGCTAAATTTTTCATAGTAACAGTATTTGTATTTAATTGATGTTTCGTCACTGGCACCCACGTCACAAAAAACTTGTCGGTGGCTACATTTTACTTTAGTCCATTTGTCTCGACTGACGCAATGGCAGCAATACTGGAGCCACCTTTCATTACACTAATCTGTTTTTACTGAGCACTCAGACCCGGCAGTTGTCATCCCGCCTGTGTATCTGCGTGTCGCCCGTAACTCCAGCGTAATTCAGCGCTTCTAGGTGCCGGCTCAGCCTTCTTCTGACGGGACGAGATCGCCGGGATGACGGGCTAGCTGCCGCTTCTACCCGTCCGCTCGGGAACGCCCGATCGCCCCACCGACCACTATCATGGGCCACTGTTGGGGAGTGCACCTTCTCTCACCGCTATCATCATCGTCTGCTCCCATCTCCATCTTCGCTGGACTTTACTAAGGCAATAAGTCACCGACACTAGAAGATGGTGGTGCTGTCAGTGACGGTTTTATGTCTAGCCAGAAGTTGCTCTCAGCCTGTATTTTTTATGTAAGAACTCATAGCTGTAAAATGATAGCTGAACTGTGAATTCTAAATTGATACTTCTAAAATTGATGCTTCTATAATTGATACTTCTAGAATTGATACTTCTAAAATGGATACTTCTAAAATTGATACTTCTAAAATTGATACTTCTAAAATTGATACTTTTTAAAATTGATACTTCTAAAATTGATGCTTCTAAAATTGATTCTTCTAAAATTGATATTTCTAAAAATGATACTTCTAAAATTGATACTTCTACAATTGATACTTTTAAAATTGATACATCTAAAATTGATACTTTGATACTTTCAAATAGATACTTCTAAATAGATACTTCTAAATTGATACTTCCAAATTGATACTTCTAAATTTATACTTCTAAATTGATACTTCTAATTTGATACTTCTAACGTGATACTTCTATTAGATAAATCTTTCTTTCTTGATGAACTTGAATTTTGAATTCTAAATCAATAACTGTTCTAATTGTTCGCTTCCCTGCTGGGTAGCTTTTTCTTATTTGAAGTAAATTCCATTTTCTAATATCTTCCAATTTTCTATCGGATAATTTCATAACTACTGTAGAACTACCGTACAAGATGACTTTTTTCCATTTGCTCTTGCTTCAGCATTGTTTGGACTCGGTAACCCTAACTAATTTCTTGTTCTCCCGCAGTTCCTGCATTATAGCGAAATAGTCTGGTGAAGGCCCCCACAGCACCGCTGCACATCTGCGGATAAGGCTTCACCTAAGGACGCCACCACGCTCCGATTATTATTCATAATGTTTATTCAGTAATTTGAACTTACCACAGTAATAAATAACTTAAGTCTAATGACTGATAACTGATCCTTTACTCTCAAGTTTTTCTCAATTTCATTATTTTTCGCTATATGAGGTGCATTCAATTTTAATAGGAAAAAGGACAGGTACTCTGGTAATCTAGTGCAACCTTGTATAATTTATGCCTATTGGTTTGCATCAGAATGGAAAAGGAGCGCCAAATTCTCCAACCGGGCTAATAGTTTTATGAATCTGTTGTGTCGTACGACAGTATTTACTAGATTGCGTTGTTTTACGTGTGAACCCAGATCCTCCCGTTTCAATGTAAGAAGAGTTCAAGAATCAGGTTACGTACGAGGGCTAAGACAAACTGTAGATATCTTCACTGATTCAATTTCGACGATGGAAAAGCAAGCAATGCACTTAGACATCATGTTACGTAGTACAGCCATCATCTGCAACTTGGCCTATTTTTCACTAATCATGTTTTATCAGAGCGTGACAGGATGACCACCGCTTAGAAATTGATTTTATTTTCGGCTGTTTTCTTCAATCACGACTGAACTTCTAGATTAATGAACACGCAACTATTGATGAATGGGAGAACAAATTTTCCGGTTTAAACTTGTTCGAATCTCATCAAAGACTGGAGATGCCTCTTAGCAGTTATAAAAATGAAAGGCTATGCTTCTGATTGGTAATATGTTATGGTGTAAACACGTTCCTGTTGAATGAATAATTTTTTCTTCATAACGTTACTGAAATTTCCTTGATGCTTTTTCCCTTTAATGCATTAAACTCTGTTACTTCGCTCGTTAATATGGATGACAGTAAAACCTATAACCGGTGAGGAATCTTAAATCTCTCGTTACAATTTTTATTGACTCGTCTTTTTACATTGATACGAAACAACGCCAGTGATTTATGAAAAGCTAATAGTGTACTGTATCTGCTATGGTCTGACTAGGGCGCAGCCTCCTCTGTTTAATCGTGATAGTCACGACAACCAGAGCCCGCAGCGTTCTTCTTCGAAGATTTGTCAAGAATAACAGTTAGCCATTCCCCTAGTAAATCACTACTGCAAACTATTTCTGGAAATACTATTTGATCCCGGTATAACTGACCTACTGTTCATAAATTAGACTTGTTCCATTCCCTACCATACTGCTGCAAAACCACCGTCGAAACAGTCGACTCTGAAAACTTACCTCTCCGGAGCCTTTAAGCTTCAGGATCTTTTCCAACAACACTTTTGCCATACAATCCTGTTTTAAATATTCTGCGGTAAATATTCAACGGTAAACCTCCCAAACTTCTGTTCAGTAATGTCTATAAATTTCAATGCAGGAGCTATGACGCTTCGTATGTGGGCAGCACTGGAGAGCATTACAAAGCCCGCGTTGACCAATATTTAGGCGTATCCAGGAAACAGGCTTACCACTTACAAAAAAAACAAAAATCTACCCATTCTGCTCACCTTCTCCATACAGAATAAAACTCTCATTCATTTACAGTAGCAGAAAATACTTTTCTATCATCAACTTTTTCCCTTTAGGGGGTATCTATAGGCAGGGCCATAAGGTTAGGTAAGTTTAAGTTCACCCACCCTATGTTATGGGGAGCAGCGCTCCCAGTGGGATGATGTAGGTTACCTCATCCTTTGTAGGAACACCCTCATGCATGGGTTCCACGTGTCTATCGTCATACTATATGTGCCTTCTTTTTTTCGCTGACATCGCCTTCCCTGTGGAAACAGAGACTTGAACTTCGGAATATAACAATAATCCTCATCGGCTTTTCCAACCCCACAGAACTCAAAACGTCAAAATCTTTCTGCATCCATAAAACAAAACCCAGCCTCAATATAATGACTACAGCTGTAGCTCTCATTACAATCCATAACTGACTTCTTTCCTCCAACTTCTACTTCCATATTGTCCGACTGTACAAGCCTTGATATTAGGAGCTTCCGAGCTTACCCCGGCCATTTGCATTTTACACCTCCAACTGACAAGATCTAAGTTCTCGGCTAATCAACCAAAAATAAGTTATTTCTTTTTAGGTTCTTCATTCATTATTCTTATTCTGAAGATCAGAGAATGTATCCCAAAACGGCCAATTTTAATTAATTTTATCAACAATTACGGTTAGTTAACGAATTTATAGGTAACAGCTGTTGGAAGTGCTTAGTTTAGGAAATTATATTGTGTTGAATAACTCAAATTTAGCATTAAATCCGTCTTAGTACTTGCTATCGCACACCATTATTTGTCTGTACAATAATTGCCAAAGTTGCGATGTCATTAGCAGAACCACTATTACGCTCCTAGCCTTCAGAAGTAATAAATAATCGAACATGAAATTCAAGGATTTATCGTTCGTAATCGTCCAAGAGGTTTCCCAATATAGAGTAAAGGTAGGGAAGTAGTTCACTTATTTATTTTATTCTATTTTTTTTTTTTTTCAAGTTACAATTACCACGCGCCGGACACTACACTACGTAAATTATTATTATTTAAACTTCACGCCAGAGCTGCCACGGACAGGTGGTATGAGCCAAATGAAGCACTTAACAACACCGGAAAACCCGAAGTCACCTCTCTCCTGGGGAACAGATTCACCAGATCATTGCAACGCACAGCCTGCTATCTGAACTAACAAGTCGGTCAGCAGACGCAAGTGACTGTCAGCAGTTGAAGCCCAGACCGGTGAGCAATACTCCAACACATCCAGTAAAAAAGCATCAAAGCCTTTGCGGACAACCTCACTGTCACCAAACACAAACTTCACCTAAGGCAGCAGGAGCCCAATCTTACTGGAAGCAAGTGAAACCAGTCGCCTAATATGCGGCGCAAAGGTAAGCTTGTTATCAAAGGCAACAACGAGAATCTCCAAGGAGCTTGACTCCTGAAGCAAAGTGTAATCTATCTATAAATGTGGATGCTGCGGTAAAGGTGTTCGATACCGACAGACAATCATAAACTTAGTCTTACAGCCATTCAGCTTCATACTCCAAGCCGATCACCATGCACTGATGTGCGACAGCTCCCTATTCAGAGACTGGGCGACATCAATACGCATGCTGGAGGCAGGTATCACTACTTCAAAGTGGAATCGTAGGCATAGTTGATCATCGTGTTCTCTAGCGAAGAGAACATGTCAAATGTATACAGAACGAACAGCAGCGGGCCAAGTACGCTACCCTGAAGGACGCCAGATTCCACCGCGACAGAAACACTGAAAAAGTGCCAACAGACACATTCTGCATTCGCTTAGAAACAAATTCAAAAATGATTGACAGAACCCTACCATCCACACCGAACGACTCTAATTTGACAATAGATCCCTGTGGTTGGCCCTGTCAAGCGCCGCGCTAAAGCCAACTGTACAAAGCGTGCCTCAGACCCACAATCCAGCGCAAACTGAAAATGGTGAGACGCCGACAACAGTGCGTCACAACAGCTCGGCCTGGAGTATGAAGCTGAATGCCAGTAAGACCTAGTCTATGATTGTCAGTTGGTCTCGGACACCTTTACCGCATCATCCACATCTGAAGATAGATGACACTTTGCTTCAGGAGTCTAGCTCCTTGGAGATTCTCGGTGTTGTCTTTGATAAGAAGCTTACCTTTGAGCCCCATATTAGGCGACTGGTGTCACGAGCTTCCAGAAGATTGGGCTCCTGCTTAAGGTGAATTCTGTGTTTGGGGACAGGGAGGTCATCAGCAGATGCTTTTATGCTTTCTTGCTGCCTATGTTGGAGTATTGCTCACCGGTTTGGTCTTCAGCTGCTGACAGTCACTTGCGTCTGCTGGACCGACTTGTTAGTTCAGCCAGCATGCTGTGCGCCGCAAATGATCTGGTGAATCTGTCCCACAGGAGAGAGGTTGCTGGACTCTGTATGTTTAATAGGTATACAACAATGAAAGACATTGGTTTTATTCGTTTCTCAAGGTCTCGAGGAGGATTACAAGTGCTGCGATTGAGGCGCACTGTTTCACTTTGGAGACTGTTAGATGCAGATCTCAACAATTCAGTCGATGCTTTGTGACCTGCTCTGCTGGCGTTTGGAATTCATTGCCGGTATCGGCTTTCGGTCGTGTTGGCCTGCAGGCGTTGAAGTCAGCTGTTAGTAGCTTTTTGTTGGGTTTTCTATAGCAGCGTTTCGGGCTTCCCAGTGGCGCAAACTGCTTCATTTGGGTTGACCTCTCGGTCCGTGGAGGCCCAGGCGTGAAGTTTTAATAATAATAATAATAACTAGCGTCTAGCGCTTGACAATGGCTAAAAACCTGGCAGCGCTAGTGGCACCGCTAGTGATTCACAAACCTAGCAGCGCTAGTGCTTACACTACTAAAAAAACTAGCCCGCGCTAGTTCTAGCGCAGCTAGGTACAACTCTATAAAAGTAAATCATAAAACCGCAACAGTACTTGACTCTTAGGTCCAAAAGCAGCCTCTGACGCTGGCGGCCAAAATGGAAAAAATTGGATTTTCTCGAAAGTTATTATGAACATGTCTAGACACGGTCATGTAGGCCAGCGCCCAAGTGCCTCCCCGCGTATCCAAGATACCTTCTCCGCAAGAAAAATGTTTGGGTATCTTGGAATGAAAATCCCATATTTCCGTTGCCGACTTTTGGCCGCCAGCGTCTGACCTAAGAGTCAAGTACTGTTGCGGTCTATGTGTGATCTATTATGATTAGAATGATATTGCAACAATAAATGAAATTTATGAGTCTGAATTACTCTATATATTAATACGCTAGTACGTACCTACCTACCTACCTGCTTACCTTTTGTGTCACGCTCTTCATCATTAAAAGATAGAAGGAAATTCGAGCTTTATTCAGTTCGAGAAGCTGGCGTATCTGTGATACGGCTG
>LQNS02276925.1:8428309-8442063 GCA_001587735.2 Parhyale hawaiensis | reverse complement strand
TATCTGAAGCGCCTTAAGCCAGACAGGGAACGTTTCACGGGTTCTGCTAACTTAAGTAAATATTCCACGGATCCAATGATACGCGGAGGTCAGCAGTCATGTGCAGCTGAGCAAGGTATTTTTAATCATTTTAATGCCCCTGGGCTCTTCTGAATGAACGGCTGGGGATCTGAAAAATTTCTATGTGGGCGTGGGCACTAAGAGTGCTAGCAAAATTCAACGGGGGAGGGCAGCGAGACACAAAGGCTAGGCCCTAAGCGGTACATTTTTCAAAGCCTCATTTCCAGTGAAGGGCACGTGTAACTTTTTAGGGAGGGAGTGTGTCCCTCACCATCTTCCCCTGGCTACTCCACTGCAGGGAATTATGGATATTATTATCAACCAAGAGGATGGACTTGATATGTCACACATCTAGTCCTTGAGTTGAAGAATAAGTTGAATAAGTGCTAAAATATAAACGTTTCACGGGTCCGTCTGAAGGAGTTGCAAATCCGTGAAAATTTCACGGGTCCAGCTAGTATGAAGAAACATAACAATAAAGAATGAAAAGAACTATTAATCACTTAGAAATTAAGTACCACCTAGACTGCTGCGCTAAACATACGGCCCTGATTTGAAAGTAATTTAGCACGGTTATCGTAATCCCCTACACGCATCGTGTGTAGCCTCTCCCCTTGATCCAGTAGAGAAGCTAATCAACCGAAGAAGGTATCTATAACAGCCATAAGGCACTTAGTTCACAAAATGGAGGACGATGGGGGTAGCCACGGTTACTCCAGGAAGCCCATAACGCAGCCACAGTGTAAAAGTGACAAATTTACGCGTACTGACTGGTTTAGATCAGAAGTTCCCAACCAAGGATGCTCACCCTCACCCTCCCCCCTCCCCGCCCTCAAGGTTCGAGACAAACATTTTACGGTGGGTGGAAGTTTGCTCATTTCTGGTTTCCTGTACAGTTGTTACTCCAAAGTCCTACCTGTATGTAAAATTGTCACCCAAATAAATCCCACCTGTAGAATTGTGACCCCAGTATATCCACCTGTACAAGTGTAACCCAAATATGTTAGATAAGGTTAGATCGAGTAAGGCTGGGCACCGTGAGCAGTTGATTATTTGGTATGTAGATTAAACTAAAGTTATACCTACCTTAGGATATTGATGCCCGAGTGGGTAAGTACCCTTTTAGGTATAAACAAATAAACAGTTTAAATCATTTGGAGATTAGCCGTTCAAGATAAAGGCACTTAATTAGCAAAAACGTAAGAGATACATCGATGCCTACCCAACTGGGTGTTTGGTTTAAAGTGGGAGAATCGATATCAAGAATGGAAGCGATGAAACACTTCTCCATAGTTCAAAGATCGATAATCCTGAAAGTTAATACGGAGAAATTTTCACAAGGAGTTAACCACTTACAATAGAAATGGGTCATGCGGTAACACCGTCACCTAGCAAGAGTAGGTAAAGCTCAAGAAAATGGAGACCCTACTCGCACTACACAGATCACTATGCTGCGTACCCGCCGATACACGAGACCTCACCAGGCTACAGGCACCACCACCGCCGTCGGACGTCGCGAATGGCCACCAAGTTCGACGGTACACAGCTGTGTGCAAATTGAGAAACATCCATTCTACTTCGGGGTCCCAAATAATAACTACAACGTATTCAATGAACCAGACAAATAATGGTACGTCTTATGTGAAACAAGAAAAGCGTGATCATTCTGAAGCCACTTTAAGATGAACAGGCAAAGAAAAATTATAATATTAATGATAACACTGCTCCAGCACGTGCTCTCTCTGCACCTCCTCTATTTAAATGTCAGCCAGAAGGCGCCGGTGCCTGGGGGACATAAATAGGGAGGAATAAACAAGTACCTCAGGGGATAACAGTTTTATACGATGGCGGCTCTACTCACGAGAGTACCCTAATGCTGTGGTGATGGTGCGCCATCAAATTACTAGCGACAGTCACGCTGGTTGACGTGCGCAGTACGATAGCGGCGGTGCGTAATGAATGCTTGGTACAATACAAAAATTGCTCTCATCCGGCAGTGGACTGGCAACAATGCTCAACTTGACAATTGCTAACGACATTGTGTACGACTCATACAAAGGATATTTTTCCTGCTTATCAGCTGGTGACACCTGCGTGCTCAGGACAGGTATACGCCGGGTATAAGTATGTGGCGACGCGGCGCTTGCATGACACATTCATTTACAGTCTGTAAATTTAAGCACATTTGCCTGCTCCCTACAGCCGCTGCATCTCCGTCAATGTAAGTTATGCGCGGTTTTTTTATGTCGTTTGTCACCATAAATTTTTTGTGTCCCTTTAGTCATGTTATTCGTACGACACGTTGGCTTACCTTGTCTTAGATGCATTATCCCATCACATCTAAAGGGACTCAAAAAGATCAGTGGACGCGTGCTGCAATTACGACCTAGCAGGGCTACTGCAATCGAAAGAAGGTTAGCGTAAGTCCATAAGTTGTCATGAGAGCGCCATCAATCGACGAGCGGTGTAAGCGTAACAATAATGAAATTTCGTTGTAATTGAAATTTTTCCAACCGAAGCGCGGAGAAAGTGAACGAACTTACTGATTCTGGATTACGGAGTTTATTGTTTGCTCATTTGAATAATTGGTTTGTTCTGTTCATTTGAATTGGATGTCTTTGATCGGTGCCTGGGTCACCTGACCCGTGTCGCAATCGTGGTAACCACCTTTCGGGTTATGATTACTGCACGATTCGCGAATGGTTGGGTCACCTGTGTTGCACCGGTAAGTCAGAAATGGTGATTACAACACAAGAAACAAGCCCCTTGGCGCATGCTGGGGGTTTTCATCTCTGCCATCAACGTAGAATTGTCAACACAGTTGTTCATCGTGTTCTTCATCTTAAAAATGAGCATACATATCACTCGTATACAAAACCAACAGCAGCGGGCCTAGTCAAGGCCACCTAGAAAATTGCTCAAGTGGTGTTGGCTGTTCGCTACCCCGAGGGACGCCAGACACCATTGCGACTGAGTCACCAAAAAACACTAAACAGCCGCACTCTGCGTTCGGTCAGAAGTAAAATCACGGATGATGCTGGAACTATACCACATACAACAAATCACCGCGCTGTAATTCATGTATCAATGTGGTTAAGAATGTACAGAATGCTAAGAAGATGATCTTGTGAAATACTATTGCTGATATTATTTCAAATTTGTAGGGGAAAGCATTGAAGCAAGGCATTGCCTTTGCTGCAGCTGCTGTTGCTACTGTAAAAGCATCACGCAAGACATATTTTGAGTTGTACTGCCTTCCATCTGCGTAAATTTCTCTTTACAGAAGGACCCAGAAGTTTTCAATTGGGTTTAGATCAGGTGAGCAAGAGAGCCAAACCATCAGTTTCTCACCATGGAACCCCAAAGGGTCCAGAAATGCTGTCGTAGTGCGGGCAGAGTGAGAAGGCGCATTATCATGCATGAAAATCAAGTCTAGAAGCAGCGAATGTCATCAGGCCATGGGTCCAAGATGTCTTTTAACATGTTACAATATGATGCAGATGTAATTTTCGTGCCATCAGATACTCTAACCGGACCAACAAGTCGATCCCTTATGATACCAGCCCATATCACAACACATCCCTGTTCTTGACGCTTTACGCGTTAATGACACTCACCTCCAGGTAGCACCCAACCCTTCCTACACCCATCAGGTCCATCAAGGGTTGCCCGGGTGTCGTCGGTGAAAAGAATATGATTCATGTTGATCGTCATGTATTTCTCTGCCCATTTTATCCTCAAAATTTTATGTCTTGGGGTCAGAGGAGGCAATTTCAGAGTGGATTTGGCAGAAGTAATGGAGAGAAGGATGTCATTTCTTGTGGTTTTAGGCACTTCAGGAGGCCCAGCAGCCGTAAAATTTGACTTACCTGTTTACCCGGGTGTTTAACATTGCTGACGAACCACATTCCTTATGTCTCTATCGTAACGTAACAATCAGATCTTTTCTTTCCGTGGTGAAGGATCTTTCAAGAATCTTGTCACTGTGCCAATATGACGTCCTATTTTTGGGACAATAACATCAGGAGAGGTGTCTTTAGCAGTTTTTATGGTGTTTTCTTTCTCCTCGTTAGTTAGAGCTGTTCCAAGTCCCATTTTAGCAGAATATACGGTCAAATTTCTGAAGTGCATAATAATCACTTTTGGTATTTTTGATGACATATTCACCCTGCCATAATATATTTGGGCCTCACAACCCCAAGGTTCCCTAGTATCTCCTCCGCAAGGGATGTCGCAACTTGCCGCAGTTCTTACTGATGAGGTTAGTTTTCTAACGTTAGGTAGGCTCTCAATACTTTCCCTTTTGTTTCAGGATGTAGGCTGCCGATCGAGGTGGCTGACCAATTCCCGCTAGATTTCTACTTTCTTGTATTTCGTTTCCTTCCCCTGTGCGGCGTAACTCTGCGGCAGCGTTCAGGGGCGTCCGGGGGTTAGAGATGCTCAATTTGCGACTTTTTCCTGTTAGTAGCGCACTGACCACTCTGAGACCTACCGGCAGAAAAGCCGAGACAAAAATCATTGACAATTTAAAACGCGCCCTAGTCGGCGCACGAGCCTGTGGTTAAACACAGAAATACTGTGGTTCGGCGCAATATAGGCAGTGTGCCACTGAAGCGTTAGAAAAAGCTTCTACTGCGACTACTTTTAACATATTCAGATAAAATGAGACATTCTAAGATGTTTTTGACGAATATCAGTTTCGTGGAAACGAAAATATCCTTTTTCTCCCATAGAAAAAAATGGGAACTTCAGAGTCTAATATCTTGAAAACTAAGAATTTGCGACGAAAACGTTATTCATGAAAAACGTCTTAGAATGCCTTATTTTACCTATATATGTCAACAAAAATACCAAAAGTGATTAACGTGCCCTTCGGAAATTTAACCGAATATACAAGAAGCTATTATAATCGTTGCCTCGAAAAGAGAAAAAATACTTACTTCGTTAATATGCAGTACGTCACCCACGGAGGTATTAACGCCTTTACTCCACCCGTTGTTGTAGATGCTAGATGCTCTGCACTATTTAGGATTGACAAAGAATTATAGGTGAATAACAGCCTTTTGGGGGGCATCGGAAAAGAAAAGTAATGAAAGAGCAATTTAGAATATATCAATTAACTGATATATTTGCTATGGGTCAGAGAGTGTCTGTCCCATTTACCTTGAGAATTCTAGCTAACAAGCAAAACAAAAATCATTCATTTTCCTGTACGCATGGCGCAGCACCATGAGTGTTTTATTCTTAGTTTTGAAACTAATATGAGTGTTTTAATCCTCATTCATGGAGCTAACACATTGGACAAATTATTCCTGATCTTGTTTAACATTTTTAATCTATGATAAAAATAGAGAAAATTTAAAACTAAAACTAGATATGCTATAGTTTAGAAAGCGGTGTGCGTTGTATAAGATGTGACATTTTATATCCTGTATAATATGATACACATCAAGAAGTTTACAAATATAATAGTTATATTACAGTTAGAAATATATTTTAAGTTACAAATTTAATTCAACTACTCTGTTACTGCGACTCCGCTATATGTGATGAACAAGAATTTATCCCTGAATAACGGTTCTTTAATTGGAAGCATCAGAAAGAAAATGAAAAGAGCATTTCAAATTATGTGCACAAACTGAGATGTATGCTTAGGATGTCTGTCGCGTTTACTTATAGAATTTTAAGAAAATTATCGGGACCTTTGGAAGTGCGATCACGGCAACTTGGTGAACTGGTGATATTCAGTCGTATCATGTATTGGATCGGGAAGATCATTCCGAAGCATAGCGCCAGAAAAAGAACGCGCTTGTTAACCAGTGCTGGTGCGGGTATAGCTCACTTGGATATTCCCTCGCCGGAGAGATCGTCCACTGCTTTCAATATTGGAAGTGAACTGCGCAACCTCGGTATTTCCAAGAGCACCATGCAGTGAGCGAAAAATATATTAAGCTTCATCCAGTTTTAATATCGTGCAAACTCTTGGCCATTGGAGCTATTTTACTTTAAGAACCACTTTTGTCGCAAAGTTTACAGCTTTTTGTATATCTGATATAAGATATTCAGAGCCTTTTCCCCATACTAAGCTACAGTAGTTAGTGAGAGAGAAAAAGGGATTAGATAAGAAGTAGACGTGATTTTTTAACTAAAAGTTGCTTGATTCTGTGGAGAAATATTAGCGTACCATTTACGTTTCCGCGTAAATTTCGAATGTGGGCGTTAACCGTTAAATGTTCATCCATCAGCACCCCAAGCGATGTGACAGCATCGCTAAGGTTAATAATATAGTTATTAAAGGAGATCGAGAAATTATGCTGCAGCTGAGTATTAAATGCGATGCGTTGAGTTTTATCCGAGTTAGGTTTTAGCCCAGTTTTAGGAAATTTTCTGAATAATCGCACGCGCTTTCTTCATTATTTAGTTCGAGCGGAATTGCAATTTAGACATCATCGGCATACATGGAGAGGCTGTAATCATACTGTTCCAGGAGGATATCATTGACGAATATTGAGAACAAAATCGGTCTTAGAATCGATCCTGCGGGACCCTAAAGCTGTTGACGATATAAAGCGACCGTGTTGTATTGAGCATGACAGCATGTGACCTGTCCTTTACATAGCCAGCAAACCAATTAGGGCAAATATTCAAGACGTGTCACGATGCACCTTGTTTCCAATGGACCTGAGAACCACACCGAGAGGTAGCATAACAAGGCGAAAATGCTAGCAATAGGAACAACAGTTCTACATCGCAACCACAACTTTCAACTCTTGCGAATAATGCAAGTCCTCCATATCTAAAAAAAAAAACGACCAGTCATCAACAATCAATGGATAACATCTACCAGAACGCTTAAATTCCATTGGGAACCTTAAACCTCTAACATCTGAGCACGAAAAAGGCCTGCCAGCCCAAACCAACAGCCACTCACCTCGCACCGATACATCGACCGCCAAGCATCAATGAATAGACGCATGATGTGCTAATTTTTACATATACCAAGAACCAACATATTTTTATTCCATTGACAACATAAGTCAGCCTCCTTGTGGCTACATCTCGAGCCGCGATCGAAACACAACGCAAAGCAAATTGGCCGCAGCAACAACTGCAGCAAACTCATCTTGAGATAATTGCTGTATCGATCGCACCAAGAAACCATTGTAAACATTCATGAGTTAGGTAAATAAAGACAAACTTAACAAAAAAGGGCGCTTTATTTGACTAATCACGCATAAAACCAGGGTTTTTCTCTTACTTATCATCATATAAGTATATAGAGGAAGTCTAACAGTTGAAATTGAAGTCCGTCAGCTCCAAGCGATATCTTGCTGAATAGCATTCATATTAGAATAAGTTCTTCCAGGGCTCTCTCCAATCCTCACCGGGGACACTGTGTAAATTCAGTCATTCACCCCGACAGATGCGATCAGCCGCGATACTGGTTGTCACCATGGCGGTGCCGGCCATCTTGGCCTCTTCTCATGCGTACAGGGACCAATGTGCTCTGGCGACTGATCTTTTCAACAAGGGAATGCCGCGCGCTCAGTTGGAGAATTGTAAGTACTGTATATTATTTGCTACTACAGATGCAAGACAGTCAAGTATCACCTGCTTCGTGTTTTTTTTACCTATTTGTACGTGAATAGATGTTAGAGCAACGATCGGCTGGTGACACCAGTAAGGCGCATAGGAGAATAGAAGGTGTAACTCGTGGGACATTATATTATATCGAGCTTCCTTCGGAGTCACCGGTTCATTAACATACATATTTTTGTCATTTTTGTTGACCTCTGACGTGTTGGTACTTCATCCCTACATCAGTGGCATTCATAGCTTAATAGCAGTAATTTTGAAATGAACGTAGGTTCTAAAAATACCGCACAAAGCTATTGCTGAAACCGTGTCGTCCTTCCATAAATCCTGCTTGCGTAGTCGTTGCGTTTGATATTAAGATACAAGTTTTGTAAAATAATTAATGAAATTATATTTCTAGTGCATTGCACGTTTAGAAATGAAGTTCCACCGACTGCCACTGTTCCAATTAACATGTTATTTTACATGAGGCTAAATATCTCAGTTGAGGCTATCGCAGGCTGACGTTTCCCAAAATACTAAACAACAGTAGTTACAAACGCATAAGAATCATGTATCTCCTGCAACGTTCATTCTAGGCCGCAAAATAGTTTTTCAGTGACATTTGTTCTCGATGGTTATCAATTAAATTGTATTCATGAACTTATGCGTCGTCGCACTACCTAAAAACGCCCAACATGCATGCTAAGTAAAAACTTAGGGTGTATATATCATAAATGATAGAAAATATTCCGGGTGATTGAGAACTAGAGGTACAAAATTTGACTTTAAGTAGAAAAACGGAAAATAAAGCGGTTTTCATGAGTGACAAAAATTTCAAAACTCCGTAGTTTTCGAGAAATGACGACCTAAAATATTTAAGGGGAAATACCCCCATTTTTCTTCGTTTGTTTATGTGCCGATTTGAACGAAACTCGGTGCAGATATGTAAAACCGAAAATAAATGCGGGTTAGACTCGTGTGTTTGTTTTTTCATTTTTCCCATAGAAACCGAGATATTCGAAGAAAACACGAAAGATGGACTGGGGAAACCCTATCTAGTCCTACAGTTTTCGAGCTACAGAGATGATTTGGTCCCAAAATAAGCGGAATTTGATTTTCTACAAATAGGGGCTTGGGTTTTATGACCGTCGAATTAGGAGACGAGTAACAGCGCACTTTTGAGGAAAAATTCGAAATAAAAATCTTTTGTTTTTTTTTTGTTAGTTTGAGAATTTTTTCAAAAAATTTTTCGACGATCATAAAACCCAAGCGCTTATTAGTAGAGAATCAAATTTCACTTCTTTTAAGACCAAAATCATCTCTGTAGCTCAAAAACTGTAGGACTAGCTAGGTTTTCCCCAACCCTCCCCCTCCCCTTTGTATTTTCTTTGAATATCTCGTTTTCTATGGAAAAAATGAAAAAAAGCTCACGATTCTAACCCAAATTTATTTTCAATTTTACATATATGAACCAAGTTTCATGCAAGTCCGCACATAAATAAACAAAGAAAATGAGGGGGTGTTTCCTCCTTAAGTATATAAGGTCATCATTTCTCGAAAACTAAGGAGTTTTGAAATTTTTGTCACTCAAGAAAATCGCTTGCTCTAATTTTGAAACACCCTGTATGCTTTCCTACTTTAATACGATATTAGACAATGCTTAAATTATTGGTATCAAGTCTGAACTCATTTCAAGAAATAGCAGCGTAGATCTGAAGCACTTGAAATTATTTCTCAGACAGGCTTGAATATCAAAATTTGCTTAAACTTACTTGCGATGCTTGGGTTGCTAAGGCGACATTACCGTTATTCGGACGTAACAGCGGATTGAAGGATATTCACCCTAACCATAAATGGATTGGTTGAGAGGTCGTAGCTGTCACATGAGCTTTCATTTTTGACGCTATAGCTTTGACAATCTGTGATCGACTGCAGCCGTGCACGCCTTAGGGCAATGGGCATATGTCTCCAACACGTATAAGTGCATGTAAATCTTCCAGTTACGGTGCACAGTCTAGTTGGCTTTATCTTAAACCACAGAAACTGTAACTGTCTTGAGAAAAGGAGGTGATTGTATTGTGAGCTTACCATGTATGCCTTGAAATGATGTGTTGCGCTACGTGAAATTTATATTTTTAGTCGTTTAAACCCTTACCACTACAAAAAATTACACTGTAGAAGTGCGTCAATTTTAGTGAAACTAGGCACTACATTTGCTGAGGTGCAATAATACAGGAATGAGTGACTCTTTAGCAATACACGGTGTTGTTGCAAGTTTAACAATAAATCATTATAACTACTGGTATATCTTTTCCATCCACAGTTCACTACTAATTACTGTCAATGGCTACGCTAGACTTTATCCTACAACGGTTATATATATATATAGTGAGGAGGTCAGCTTATACACCTGTGTAAAGAAAATGTTTGTGCAGGGACGTGTCTCGCCTATTTTGTGACTGGAGAAACAATGGACGTTCATCTCGTCTCCCAGTACTCCAACGGCATGCGTGGCCTTGGTATCTTCCAGGTAACAATATTCTTATTTTGCTGCAGTCCAGTATGGCACAATGTAAAAATAAGTTTGCTTCTTAGCTACTGCTTTGTAATTTGTAATGGCCATTTGAATTTGGTATTATGCTGCTTATAGTCAGTGAGTCTCAACAATGAGAAGATGCCATCTGGAATAAAGAAGATCTCTTTTACCTAAAAGAAATAGCAGTCGTTCTATTGCGGCTTTGATGTGTTGGCCATTGAAGAAAAACTAAAATGTTGAATATACATGTTAAACTAAAAAAATTGGGCCATCAGAATTGCAGTGGAAAGAGTTGGATGTCTACCAAGCTCATGCATGGTTAGCTTCACCTTGTTGCACCACTGAGATGAAAAAGCACTCACCATGACTCTGGTGAGAAATGCATTCGCAAATGCATCAGTGCACTAAAGCAATCCACATTCTGCGCAAGAAACCAGGGCCATAACTATTCTTATTAAGCAACTACTGCAAATGCTACAGCATCATTACGTAAAACCATAGCTGCAGACTTGCAACGCTGTATGCAATGTATAAAATAATGTTGCAATTCGCTAAGGAATTTAGATGAACTGGGGCAACTAGCAGGCCCGGTGACGTAAGACCATCACCCGCGAGGGGAGAGGGGTCTGAAATCCGCTGAGTCAGGAGTTTGGGCATTTTTACCTGGGTCGAGATTGTGATGAAAGCTCAGTTTTTTGCTGGTTGGTTTTGGGTGGAAAGATATACAAATATACAAAGAAATAAAATGACGCGACGTTCATAAATACCACTATTGTTTCAGATCACTGACTATTGGTGGTGCGAGACCTCCCCGGGCGATAACGAGTGCAACTTAACATGCGACAGTGAGTATGACCACACCTATTTTATAGCGATGTACAGTTTTATTGAACACTTATAAAGCTATTGACAAAGTTAAGAATCCCCTTAAAAAGTGGAAAAAAATCTATTTAAACGTACTTTTTTTATGATATTATCTCATAGCACACTGAGTTATAGTATTTCAGAAGTATGATAGCATCTAATACTCAGGATGGCTTCCTTTAGACTTTATCACAGCCTCTATGCGTTCTGCATGTAGGAGACTAAATAAGTACGAGGTGGCCGAATCAATGTCGAGCCATTCTGCAAAAGGTTTGGCTTCGAACTGCTGTTTTGAAAAAAAAATTATGCATCGTAACTTTCTTCCCTAATGTGATCACAGATTTTTGTGGAATTTAAGCCGGGGGAGTAAGGTCAATCAATCCATTACTCCCGTGCTCCCCTTCAAACCTACCTCTCAAAGCTCTTGATGCGTGACATGGAGCATTCTCTTGTTGGAAGATAACACCTTTATGTACATTACTAGTGGCCCTTGCCATCATTATAAATGACGGCAAAAAATTAACACTTCACCAAAACCCCCTCCGTCTTTTGGGCTTCCTCATTTTCCCCCTATCTAATACTGAAGAAAAATATTCTAAGGTATCCAACTTTTTTTTCGCCTTTTGAAATCTGAAATTTCTCCTATTTTATTACATAGTTCTATTTTTCCCCTATCTACTACTGAAGAAAAAGATTCCAAGGTACCCCACTTTTTTACATTTTGAAATCTGAATTTTCTCCTATGTTATTAGTTCCATTTTTCCCCTATCTCATACTGAAGAAAAAGATTCCAAGGTACCCTACTTTTTTTACATCTTGAAATCTGAATTTTCTCCTATGTTACTCCCATAGAGCGTGACAGGAAAGATATAAATATATAAATAAATAAATAAAAACACGACGTGAATTATTATATAGTAGATTGTTGAGCTATTTCCTCAATGAGTGACTCTCAGTCCAACACACTGCTGTACGTTGCCCTCGCATGTGAAAAATATTCGCAGTCCCTGACGATGTCATACATAGCCACAGACCACAACGCTGCCGTCCCCACCTCAAATTTCACAACAGATAGAACGCTTTATGGGTGTTGTGCTTCTCCCACTCTTCGGCGCTCATGAGAAGCAGCGGTAATTAAAAAATCTAATAAAAAAGGATTTTTAGTGCAACGTTTACATTACCAATTCTGCTAATTTTCCAACTAGAACGCTCTGAGAGCACATACCTCCGCCAGGCGAGGCAAAGGTAACGAACAATTTAAATGGGTTCCTAATGCATGGTTTACTTTATATCAACGTCAAAATCTAGTCATGTGTGCCTTGAGACCAGTGGTTCTTAACCTGGGTTCGATCAAACCACAGGGGTTCGGTGGGTCAGTTTCAAGCATTCGGCGATTTGGTTCACCCTATTTGTATATGTGACGTCACGCTCTGGGTACTGGTTTTGCCCTCTGAATACAGTAATTTTTTAGGGCAAATGATTCATGGCCCAGTTTGCGCACTAATACAATATATATAAATAGCTATATACATATGCCTTGAATTTGAATAAAAACAAAGCGCATTTTATGTTTCTTTCTACGAAGGGTTCAATAAATGCATGTATCGAACTTGAGGGGTTCGGTACCTCCATAAAGGTTAAGAACCACTGCCTCAAACAATAATAACAGCTTCTGTAATTTTGGTAAAGATCTGTTCGTAACTTTTCGAGTCATGCTGCTAACGAGCATTCCAACAAAAATTAGTCAAACACTCAATTTGACCAACCGATAATAGCCAAAGTTAATAATTTATGTATCGCTACATTACTTACAATTCCTGTGAATTTCATAAAGATCTGTTCATAACTTTTTGAGCTATTTGCTAACAAACAAAAAATCAAACACAGAGCAAACAAAAAAGAATGGGCAGATCGTAACAACAATTTGTTCATTTACTCTTCGTAGGTTTACATGCCTAGAACCCGTCCACCATGCTAATAGCCGTCCACTTGGCACTAAAAAACTTCCTGTGTGAAAACTAGCAGTGCTAGAAAGCCGTACATAGGCTTGAACTGTTGACTAAGTAGTGCCGCACCATCCCCAAAAATGATGAGCGAAAAAAATATAAAACAGAAAAAACTGTGGTTGTTTTCACATTTTTTCATGTGTTTAGTGAAGTGATGAAGCACTGACCACCATCAAGTGATATAGCATTGGAAGCAGTGAAGTGATACAGTATCGGCAGCACTGAAGTGATATAGCAATGGTGACCCTGAAGTGACCTGAATCATAAAGCACTGGCCGCCATGAAGTGACGTAGTTTTAACAGCAGTGGAGTGATATAGCATTAGCAGCCGTTAACTGATCTAGAATTAGCATCCGGGAAATGATGTACCATTGAAAGTCCTAAAGTGATCTAGCATTGGCAACTGTAAAGTGATATAACATTGGGAGCCATAAAGTGATCTATGATTGGTATGTTACGGCGTAAATGAAATGGCTAAGTGTCAACATATATATATAATTAATTGATGGATTGATTGACAAGTGACATATTTCAAATGCATAATTGATTGGTTAGTGTGTATATACATTAAGTATGAAATGAATTGGCATGACAGGTTATACATGACGCCATAATATTTTGGGAGGCGAGCCACCCCCCACAAGGTTATAAATGATAATCAAGGTCACGAAAACAATAAACAAATGCAATATTGGAATCAATAATCAATG
>LQNS02276925.1:8415627-8426181 GCA_001587735.2 Parhyale hawaiensis | reverse complement strand
TTGTAAGAGAAGTATTTCACATTAAGTGCTCATTGGTTCCAACAGTTATTTTCTTTGACACGGCAGTTGATTAATTAATTATTCACGCGGTAATTAATTACTCAATTAAATTAGACGAACTAGTACACACGTATTCATGTGTATATTTATATCATAACAGGTAGCTGTGAAGTGATATGGCATTGGCATCCAAGAAGTAATGTATTGCAGGCCACCATGAAGTAATTTAATTCCGGAAACCACGAAGTGATATCACAGTTATCCAATAAATCATATAAAGGAACATAATTTATATTGGAAGAAACTATGCAGTGATGTAACATAGTCATCCATTAAATCACATATTGTAGGCCACCAAAAAGTTATGTAATGTAGGCAACCATGAAAAGATTAAACATAGTAGGCAAATCCCTCAAATTATGTAATGAACGCAACCATGATAAGTACCAATAACATATAGAACATGAAGTGATGAAACGTAGACAGCCATGATGCTATATAGCGTCAGAACAACCATGATGTCAATCAATTTGGGCAGCCAGGGAATCATCCAACTTAGGCAGGTATGAAGGGATTCAACTTAGGCAACCATAAATTGATGTATCATAGGCAACCATGAAGTGATGTAATGCAGGCAAGCACAAAGTGGCATAGTATTCCTAGGAAGTTATGTGAAATGATATGGTTCAGCTGTAGATGGTTCTATAGTAGTAATGAATTGTATCAGCGCCAAAATGTCATTTTGATGTCCTATTCTTGTGTCATTATCTCATGGTTAATTATACATTTTTAGTTCATCGCTACTAATGTGGTTTTTCTCTATAGTATTACGTGGTTTTCATTAGGTTTTTCGTGATTACTGGGTTTTCTTTACCTTCCTTTCCTTGCGGCTATATGGATAAGCTCCACCGAAAGCCATACATACGTCAATTTATGAGGTTATTGCTCCAAATCTATCATTGAAATAACTTAGTTGTATCTGATATTGAAGTACATTACATCTAGTATCTGTATGCCAATTTTTTCTATAAAATTTTGATAATTCTAGTAATTATGATTAGTTTTCAATCATTCTCCGGGTCTGAAGGTATGATGTATATTGCCTACTGAAGATTTATGATTGTGAATTTAAATTCCCAGATCTGCAACGCATTCCTAATGGAACGCCAAAGAAATTAATCTTTGTTTGAGGTCTCTGTGATTATTAGAACTCATTTTATTAACACTTACGTAAATCGGCCTCCAGGCCCAGTGTGCAGTCAGTGTATTGTGTGGTCTATGATCTATGTTTTAAGTAAAGCGCACAAAAAACATACCGTGTCTCTATAACTAAATTAGAGTTTTACTCTGATAGGTAAGCCATAAATAATGGTATCCAGGTATCAATAGTTTAATTAAACTCCACTCAATGTGTAGTGAAATTATGATGGCATGCCGTAGACTACTCTATGCCTGCCTGTCCGCGCCTCTTGAGTGGGCCTGATGACAAATGGATAAAATTTCGATCAAATATTTTCCAGTCAACTTCACGAGAGAAAGAACAAATAATAAGAGAAGCGATTTCTTGGCCAGTTGGTTCATTAAGTGCAGCCAGCTGTCACAGCCAGCTATTCCACCTCTGATCATCAGTCTAAATTCTCTTGTGTCGTACACTTTTTTCCGTATTGTCCTGAACGGTTTTTGCATGAATTGGTCTGTCAATTCCTTTTAATAGCACTGGTGCTCACCATTCAATGAACACTTCATTGTTTTAGCATTTTTATTTTGAGAATGACTATAATCAAACAATGGAAGTTAATTGCGGTGTTTTTTGTGACTTATCTAGCACACTTATCATAACACAGTATATTTCAAGCAATGTTATCAAAAGTCTACTGCTCAGTCCACAGGAACAAAACTGGCAGATCACTTGTTAAAACATAAAAACGCAAAATTTATAAGTAAGGTCGTATCTTGAATATGCTGCTCTCATACAGTTGCTAGAACTTGTTTCTGTGTACAACTAATGCACTGTTCTGCAAAGACAAATGAGCCAAGCTCATTTTAAATATTTATCGTAAGAAACAGCTAAAACAGCAGTTATGGAACGTAAAGGAATACATTAAAATTGACATTATTAATCTTCTATATATTAATACGCTAGTACCTACGTACGTACCTACTTACCTTTTGTGTCACGCTCTTCATCATTAATAGATAGAAGGAAATTCGAGCTTTATTCAGTTAGGGAAGCTGGCATAGCTGTGATACGGCTGGTGACTTATCTCTCGGCCTGAGGCCAGGTTTTTTTAATTGTTTTTAATCCCGAAATTTCTAAGAATAAATCTTTGGGAACCTGTACCGTGGTTTACTACCAAAGGATTTTCACGGATCCGGTTAGACAGAGCAACTTATAATATAATCCACGGGCCACTTACACAAGGGCAGCTTCAGTAATTATTATCAGCAAAAAGGCTGGTCAAATATATAAGATATCATACATCGAATCTCGGTGTTGTTTGTGATATTGACGGGGAATTGCCATGGTACGATGTAAAGGTTCCACTGATCTATCTGAAGCGCCTTAAGCCAGACAGGGAACGTTTCACGGGTTCTGCTAACTCAGTAAATATTCCACGGGTCCAATGATAGGCGGAGGTTAGCAGTCATGTGCAGCTGAGCAAGGTATCTTTATTAAATTTATTGCTCCTGGGCTCTTCTGAATGAACGGCTTGGGATCTGAAAAATTTCTATGTGGGCGTGGGCACTAAGAGTGGTAGCAAAATTCAACGATGGGGGGGCAGCGAGACACAAAAGCTAGGCCCTAAGCGGTACATTTTTCAAGGCCTCATTTCCAGTGAAGGGCGCGTGTAACTGTTTAGGGAGGGAGTGTGTCCCCCACGATCTTTCCCTGGCTACTCCACAGCAGGGAATTATGGATATTATTATCAACCAAGAGGATGGACTTGATATATCCAACATTGAGTCCTTGAGTTGAAGAATAAGTTGAAAAAGTGCTAAAATATGAACGTTTCACGGGTCCGTCTGAAGGAGTTGCAAAGCCGGGAAAGTTTCACGGGTCCAGCTAGTAGATATTATTGCAGGAAGCCATTTTCTAGCATTTTCATCTATTCTTATACTTTAGTTGAAATATCACCCA
Source organism: Parhyale hawaiensis (assembly GCA_001587735.2). Classification (NCBI taxonomy): domain Eukaryota; kingdom Metazoa; phylum Arthropoda; class Malacostraca; order Amphipoda; family Hyalidae; genus Parhyale; species Parhyale hawaiensis. The sequence goes on along the minus strand of LQNS02276925.1, from coordinate 8,423,042 downwards.
GATTCACTTTGATAATAGCCACTACAGTAAAAGCATTTTCCCTCCGTCACCATGCTTCACAGTTTTCTTGGAACACTAGAGCACTGTGAGAGCGCATACCTCCGCCAAGCAAGGCAACGGTTAAGAGAAAATAAAACTGAGTCTAAGACCATAATTTTCTTTGTATCAACACCAAATTTAATCATTTGTGCCCTTCAACAGTGTTAACAGATTCAGTAACTTTTGGAGAACCGTTCACAACTTATTGAGTTATGCTGCTAACAAACATTATGACAAACACGAGTCAAACATACAAACGAACCAGCCGATCTGCACCAAAATTTATTCATTTATGTCTTTTAACGTTACTAACAACTCCCGTAAATTTCATAAAGATCCATTCATTATTTTTTGAGTTATTGTGCTAACAAAGAAAAAATAAACAACAGTGACAAACGAACAATCGGATCATTGCAAAATTTGTTCATTTACTTTTCGTGATAAACGAAAGAACTCATGTAAATTTTATAAAAATCTGTCCAAAACTAGTTGATTTTCAACGTTGAGAAAATGAGGCAGACAAACAAACAAACAAACGGATAGACGGATCTTCACCAAAGGTTAATCATATGTTCCTCTCAACATACCCAACAAGCCTTGTAAATTTTGTTCAAATCCGTCCTTAACTTTTTGAGTTATCTTGGTGACAGACAGAATAACAGCCAGACAAAGCCGACGAAAACATAACCTCCATGGCGGAGGTAAAAAGGGCTAAAATATTTCTCCTGATCACCTTATGGAACGTTCAAGAGCACCATTAAGCAGACAGAATTGTGATTCATCGGACCAGACAGCATTCATGCAGCACTCACTATCTTTTGCGCTTCAACAGGAAGCGAATATCTTGCTATCATCTATGTGTTTCTTTGTCAGTAGAGAGCTTATATAACATATTTTCTAAGTGAATCCCATTTATGGAGTCTTTTAGATACTGTAAAGCTGGAAATTTACAATGCTTTGAAAATTTAGAGAGTTCTGAATGCTCAACAAAATTTTTTGTGCTGATCTTTCAGCTCGAGCGATGCAATTATTAATGAACGTGGGAAGTTTGAGAAGTTTAGAAATGAATTTTATTGGAATAGATCTTTTCTCTCTTGTATCTTAACTAATTCGCTCGACAGTTGTCAGAGATATGGTTACTTCTTCTTTTCTCATCGACTCAAATATTTTCTCATGTCAAACCTGCTTGTCTTAGCTTTGTAATTCTATCTTATGTCTCTTCACCGGTTGGCTTTCCTGTTAATATTTGGGAAACGACAGAAAATTTCACATAAATAACAATATATTTGAAAAAAGTCATCCCATGACAATGTAATCGTTTTTCAAAAGCTTAGTTGATTTTTTTTTTTTTTTTTTTTTTTTTTTGCAAGTCAGCAAAGATAAATTTCCCATGCCTTTAAATGTCTAAATGTCTGGGCAGAATTGTACGACAACGACATTAGTGATGACGTCATTTGTGCAAAAAAGATCTACGCTCGGCACGGCTTCTCTGCTTGGTACGGCTGGGTTGACAACTGCCAGAAAAGAAATCTTAGAGGCTACGTCGACCATTGCTTTTGACCACCATTCTAATGATATCGTCGACCATTGCTTTTGACCACCATTCTAATGATATCTCCCGTCACATACAGAAAAGCATCGTTATCTCTGTTCTCCACGGATGCGCTCTGTTTAAATTTTGGCCAGTATTTTAGTTACAGGAAGTCCTCGTTATAGGCCAGGGATCCGTTCCGGAATCAAGTGGCTTTCAACACGGAATTGACACTGAACAAAATCTCTTAAGATGCGTGTTACAATCAAGCTGCCGGTGTCACGTATGTTACCCCACATTCAGTGCGACTCAAGTTAGGTAACACCGACGACAACCTTAACATGAAGAACTTGTCCGACCGGGTGCTAAAATTAAGCCTTCTAGGCAAGACTAATTTGAAACTTCAGACGCAATCATTGGCTTTGCTTATGTGAATCATGTTGCAAGTGTTAGAAGCAGCGCGATTACGTTGAGCCGGCTAAATACTCCCTTGAAACCAAGATTGAATTCCTGGAAATTTGAAGTTTTACCGATTAAGGGCCAATGCCTGTAACTCAGTTGAACGAATCGAATCCAGCACACCTGCCTGAAATTTTGGATGGGTTAAGCTTAACTTCACCGGCCAATCGAACGTACCCTTATAGAGCCATGAGCTGAGAAAAGCACTTTTGTTCACAAACATTGCCTTATTGCCTTTACTTGCAAGCAGTGTGATCAATTGATACACGAAAATGAAGAGTTTATCCCATGGCTGAATTATGTATGCTCTCATGCAAGTTTTTCCACATTTTATAAAAACCGCAGAATTAAAGTTCCGCCAACAATATTAAAATGTGAGGTTTCTGCTTATTCAGCTGAAGTTGTTTAGTATTCATCCCATTCCCATATTTTTGAGTGAAGAGTGTTATACAGGAGCTCGTAGCAACATTATCTAGACTCTCATTACAACGCGTCTCAATGTCTTTCTCCGTTCTCCAATTACTGAAAGAGTAAAAGAAAACATAGAGTTTGATGGAATACTACAATATTTTATTGATTATGAAATTATTAACTCTTAAAAAAAGAATCTTTGAGTGATAATAAATGTTGAATATCATCACAGACAGTGTTTAATTTAATAAACTGAGTAAGACGAAGGGTAGGCGTGGACGTAGTACGCCTTTACAAAGTTGGCACTAGCGCTGCAGGAAAATGATGCTATTCAAAACCAAGGTCGCTAACTCAAATACCTGGAACTAAAAATTTTGGGGCTAAATCGAAACCGGTATAAAACAAGTCCGGTCTAAAACGAGAACTTCCTGTATTCAACTCAAGCACTGATCCTCGGGATTGTTTACAGTCACACTGCGACCAGTAGCAACGAAAACCACCGAAAACTAACAAATCCAACAAACCTGATACGCTGCAGTTACTCCACTGAAGAACTTCCGCTCCAAACATTTTAAACTCTTAACTAAAATCGTGTCTGACGGTCAGAAACAGCACCGAACGTCCTTAGTTCTTCCTTTTGGATGCCAAAAACAAGACAAAATAAGTAACAATAAATTGCAGAGACCTAATCACAATTATCCCAGCTACAAAGATCAATGCATTAACAGCATGTGTTGATTGGGTGCCAAAATTAATCCTTTGCAGCTTAACTCGTTTGAATCTTGAGACAAATGCCCTGGTTTTGATATGCTGATTCAAGTTTCAGGAGTTGACTTCAATCAGTTACATGTGAGGCATCTATTAATTTACTCCTACTTAGTAAATTGGAAATTTCAGTCCGCTCAACATAATCCGGCTGTTTCTAGCAGCTGCAACACGGACCGAAGACGAAGCAAAAGCTCTTGTCTGCAATTGGGACGAGTAACGTGAAGTGCATTTGGCTAAGATCGACTTTTACGACGCAATCGAACGCACCAAGTCCAGTAATGTGGTAAAACTCTGGAGTTCAATTATTCTAGAATCAACTCTGAGTGGAGTGGACGACATCGCTTCTAGACTCTAGTGAAGACATTCCAGGAGCGAAGGAAAACCTAAAGAAAAGATAAGAAAATAAAACGGAAGCCATACAAAGTGACGCATTTGCTGGAGTTGAAAAATTACTTACGGCTAATGTATGCAGCCTGTGAAGCATCGTAATCAGACACGATTAACAGAAGGGATCCTTTCATCTCCCATGTTCCATGAACAGAAAGATTTCAAGAAGGACAGCTACATTTAAATCTAAGAGGAGCTTGTTTCAAAAAATGCACTACATATACATATAAACTCCATCGTTTCATTCTATTCTATGGTTCATACATCGAATGATAAATTCATCGGTTACTTCACCGAGCGGTAAATTCATCGGATGATAGCTTCATCGAATGGTAATTCAACGCAATAGTAAATGGAAGTGAATGAGCATATACCATACGATGAAAGAATCATGTGACGAACTTGCCATTCAATGAATTTGCCAGTTGATGAGTTCATCTTTTAATGAATTTAACGTTCGATAAATTTACCAGCGATGAATTTCCCGCTCCTGTCTCCAGCTTAATCAACTAAGTTATTTGCTGCTATGATGACGCTTAAATTCCTCCTATCTTATCCTTTTAGTGATCAGTAGACAAATTTTCTCGTTTCTTATCCTGGGAACGAAGGGACCAAGCTAGCGAGTTAACAGTCAACGAACTGTATGTTATTACAAAGTGGATAGTGACTGGACACCAAACAGCGTTATTCTTCAACAAAACGCTTATATAAAAATCATGTTGAATGATTAAGAGATACTGATAACATTCCATTAATGGATGGCTAAATGAATGGATGGCTTACGCATAATAGGCACTAATTCTGAGCAGGTTATACGTTGGCTATATTTTTCGATATGCTTGTAGTTTTTAATAAAAAGTGCTTTATTGTTGAAATTTTGTTTCATTAAAAATCACCTGTTGCATTATTTTTTCCTCTTGCCTGTGGTCAACCACTGCTGTTATTAACCTCGTTGGAATTAGGATACAGTAAAAAAAAACGCTCTGAAATTGATATAACTATCAGTACTGAAAAAGTAATTTATGCACTGCCAAAATGTTTCTATCGCAAGACACAAGATAAAAAAAATCCACCAGCAGTACACTGTGCATCGACAAGACAAACTAACCCTCCCTCGAATTCTACATATTCCAGAAATTGCGTCGCGAGCGTACTGTCAGCGTCTGAAAATGCAAACATGTTTATAAAAATCAGGTACAGTATATACTTGTAAGTAATAAAAAATTTGCATTTAACTAACCATCGACCAAATTAGCAGCAACAGTGCCGCGGGACCATATGATGTGCCTGCAAAAATCCTCAAGATATAGATGTTAATCATCTTTTATCCTCCTAACTTGAGTGGCGGAAGTCATTGAATGAAAGAGAAATTCTAATCCCCTACAAGCATGCAATTTTAATGCCTACAACCAAAAACAGAAACAATAAAGGATTCTACCATGGTTGTACTACGTAGCAGGATAACTCGTGGCTGAACTATGTAAACGTTATTCTACCATGGGATAACCCACGTGCAGTTGGCGTCGTAAGTCCCGCCCATTCCTTCTCAACTGTGACGTCACGTGGAGCGATAGTAAACCGTGTTAACTCGTTCATTCCTGTCATTTGCCCTATAAATACGGCGAGTGCGGGCTTTCATGAAAAAGAAAGAGGGAAATCATTTTCGCACAATCACAGGTGTTTATTGTGCGGTACCAAGCTCCGTTTGCTAGAAGTAAAGTCATAAAGCGTCAAATAAATAGGTTGAACGACTAAGAATTCAATTACAGCGACATAGCTACGGCTTCTTAAGTTTTACAATAATATGACTTGGTTCTTAATCGTCACAATATCATTTTACATACTAGTACACCCGCCGTCAAAATGATAGCAAACATGTTTATGAAAAATACAGCACCAAAATAATGTAATAAAAAGTGAAACTGGCTTGAAAGAGATGCAATGTGCAGTGTATGCTATGCTGGCTATCATAGCAGGAGTGTAGATAAATACATAATCATTCCGTAATTCTTAAATTTTCTTCAGATGATGACAATAATAGAAACTGCCTCTCTATACTAGCCATTAGTTTGACTCCTCAAATCTTCGCATAAGATTTGACCTTTGTCTAGATCAAGCTAGTACTGAGTGGAATATGTCTGTCGCAGATCCGTGATCCATCCACACAACAGTTTTTCAAGTTTATGATTACGTATACTCAGAATGAATTTTTTGCAGTGCTACTTGAAACGTTTGCGCAAGTTCTAATACGCTTTTCATTTTCTTATATTGCCCTAACTGTGCTTTCATTAATGCTGAAAATTTTTGCAACGTTTGACACTTATTTACCTTCATCACATTTATTTAAAATTGTTATCTTCTTTTAGATACATTTATTTATTTTTTTACTCTTTTTAAAATTCACTGCTGTATGGGCTAATTTACACACGAATGCAAATGCCAATGCCTCATCTGTGAAGTAACGGGCTTAACTTGCGCCTTAGAAGTGATGCGGGAACTGAAAAGTCGCGTTTTTATGGACCTAACGCGTAGAGCGATTAGGCGCCGCATACGTGGAATACTTGGAACAAAATTTTTACCGCTTTTATGGGTGATCGAATAAGCGGATGCTGCATTAATGGAGGATCGCCTGTATCAGTAATAGAAGGATTATTAGCCCAGCAATAGTAAGTCACATCCCGCCGAATTCTCAGAAATGACGCTATTGTCATTTTAGATCCTGACTCCTTCTTAGGTAACTTGAAGCGATCACAGTCCTTTAAAAATCTATTCTTCAAATACAACACTAAATTACCTTCGTCTGCACCTGCAGAGAGGCTTTTTTTCGCGCGGGAGTTTAACACTGGCACTCCAAATAGGCCTTTCTTTCAGATAGCTACAATGTTTGAAAGATTCATCATCCTAAAACCTATTAACTGCTGTAAGAAGACCTTTTCAGTCGTATTTTTATTTTTTTATTTTTTTTAATGTTTTTTTCCTTTACTGTGATCTGAATTGTTTCTACAGAAACATACTTGTGCTATTTATTAGTTTTTTTAACACTTTATCTTACTTGTAAGTTGTATCATTATCAAAATACATCGGACCGGTGACATGAGAACAGAGGAAATTTCATTAGGTTATCAACCCCCACGCAATCAGCCCAGCAAGAGAAGAAAGGCAAAGTGACTTAAGATCACAGAATCACAGTTAACAAATTACATAATGCTGACAATACCCTTACCAACGAAGGCAAAACCGTCAAGATTATTCCAAGCACCTATGCATGATGCTACAAACGAACGAGAATACTGGCTTGAGCAGTCACGAAAACGAAGACTGCACGGCCATGGCAGTCTGTCCTTCTAGACTAAAGCCTAACCATTACACATGGTGTAAATTAAAATTAGCCATAACGACAAATGTACACGACAAATGCTCAACGCCTATCTGATGACTGAATCCCAGTCATATTGCATCAAAAACAAATTAAAAACCCTGTCATCCGCAGACGGGCTGCGATACACTGAAAACAACTAATAGTTCCTAAACAAGCCACTGACTCGATCGAAGCACCTCCAGCTCAAAATATGGACAATTTTAACAGCACTATTTGTGCAAGAAAAGCGTTTCTTTTGTCCTAACAGAATTAAAACATAAGTAAACATTATTTCCATCAGTCTGTGAATACCGTTAGCTAAGCGAACACGCCGTTAAATTTATTTATTTATTTATTTATTTATTTATTTAACATTTATTTTTCCACAGGCGGGAGGTGTTCTTGGATTATTATATTACAGCTTACATTAAAAATTGTGTGTACATTCGTTTCTTAGCAATA